>SPJY01034214.1:217678-284647 GCA_005191435.1 Raddia distichophylla | reverse complement strand
TCGAGGAGGGAGCGAGACGGCGGCGTCGGGGAGGCGGCGGGCGACGGAGTCGAGGAGGCCGCGAGCCGGCGGCATCGGGGCGGCGGCGGCGTCGGGGGCGGCGGCGTCGGGACGCGGCGGGGTAGAGACGGCAGGGACGGAGGCGGCGCGCCGACGAGGCCGGGACGGCGCCGGCGCCATGAGCGGCGTCGGCCGTGGGCGCGGGCGAGACGGGAAGGAGCCTGAAGGGGTCGGGCCGGCGGCGCCGGCCGTGGGCGAGACGTGGGGCGGCGTGCTCCCGATCTGACGCGCCGGCGGAGGAGGCCTGACGCCGAGCCGGAGGAGGCGTCGCCGCGCCTGGCCGTGGTCGTCATAGCCGCGCCCAGCCCCGCGGGCTGCCGCCGGCCGACGCGCCCCGGCCGCGCCGTGCCCCGCCACCGCCGCCCCGCGCCGCGAGGCGCCGCCGCCTGGCTCGCCCGGCCGCACGCCGCCCAGCCCGCCGGCCGCCACCGCCTAGAACAGCGAGGCGCCGCCGCCTAGCACGCCGGCCGTCGCCGCCCAGCCGCCTAGTGCCCCAGCATCCGGCGCTCCCGGCCATCGCCGCCTCCAAAATTGCTCGCGACCTGCAGATCGGAAAAGGTGGAGAGAGAAACTGTGGAGAGAGATGGGAAGAGGGGAAAGTGGGGGTAGTTAATGGGTGGATCCGGTTTTTTTGATTTTTTTTTTAAAATTTTTCACCATGTTGACTGCTTGAACTCGCTGGAACCTGGCTTGTGGGGTGGCTAGGTGTAGATTAGGCTTAATCTACCCCTAGGGGTAGATTAGGATCTCTAATATTTAATTAAATAAATATGCTACAGTGATGAACCGAACCGGGCCAAACCGACGGGCCGAGGCCTCGGCCCAGGTTCGGTTCGGTTAACCAAACCGGGCCGGCCCGGTTTCGGTGAACAGTGTGGGCCGGCTAGGTTAGTCCTGTTTGGCTCGGCCGTTTGGCCAGCTCTAGTCCCGATCTCCCAGTCCCGTCCGGAACGGCGTCGCCGCCGGCGGAGCGCCGTCGCCCAGCACGCCAGCGGCCGCGAGCCGCGGTGCCGCCGCCGCCGTTGGAGCCTTAAGGCGCTGTGCGCGCGCCCCATCGTCGACCCAGGCTCCCGAGGCCGATGGCCAACCTGTTGAGTAGGGGCTGCACTAGCAGGGGAGGGGCGAGTTGGAGGTCGTCGACCGACGCATCGTTGGCGAGGTGAGGCCGGCGGCGGTGAGCAAGTACGGGGAGACGGCGACCAGGGGCCTTGCGGAGCGCGGCGCCGACCGGCCAGCGATGGAGGACGTCGTGTAGAGCCTGTCGATTTTGCCCCTGCCTCCGCTGCTCGCCTCGTCCACCGCCGCTGCTGTCGTCCCCTCCTCCTGCTAGCTGCTCCCTTCTGCTACCTGTCAAGAGCAAGAATGCAGTGGCTGCTGTCCATGGCAGCTTGAGGAAATCACCTGCAGAATGCATCAACAAGGAGTGTATAGAGTATGGTTACCTGCAGAATGCATCAGCAAGGGGGTGTATAGAGTATGCTTCTGAAAACCCAATTCAAAGTGATGAGAATTCATCAATTTCATATGGAATTCATCAATCAGTCAGTGTGTGTGTGTGAGA
Organism: Raddia distichophylla; assembly: GCA_005191435.1. NCBI lineage: Eukaryota > Viridiplantae > Streptophyta > Magnoliopsida > Poales > Poaceae > Raddia > Raddia distichophylla. Next base: position 283,026 of record SPJY01034214.1, on the reverse strand, counting down.
GAGATGGTGTATTATTAGAAGAGCTTGTAATTTCATATTGTAATTTCAAATTTTAGATCTTGTAATTTCATATTGTAAGGAGAGCTTTCATGTACTCTAGAAATTCATATACATAAGGCTTTTATTTTTCAGGGATAGAAATACATAAGGCTTCTTTCATGTATTTTAGAAATGCTCCATGCCCCATGTTCTTTTCAAGGAGTAGACTGCATTACATGAGCAGCTAAGATCCTCTGAATTGCTTCTTGTATTGCAATTTTGATGCACTATTGTAGCTTCAGAGTTGACGCACTACAGGAGTAATTTTCTGAAATTTTGATGCACTACAAAATGGATGCACTGCGGGAGTAATTTTCTGAATTTTTTATGCAATGCTGTAGCTTAAGAATTGATGCATATCAGGAGTAATTCATACATGTGTAAGGATCAATCATATTGCTGAAAATTGTCCATGAACTAGAGCAACATTCACTAAATAAGCAAAGAATTTGTCCGTGAATTGCATTTGTCCATGTACAGACAGGCGAACCTATTTCACTGGAACAACTATTACAAGCAAGCAGCAACAATGTCAATGGATCAAACAAACAAATGGATAATTGGCTACTGTCCAAGGAAATCAGAGAATGTGACATCAGCAAATAAATTAGAGATAGATGTCCCGAACTCCGCATCTAGCACAGTGTATTCCATAATCAATATTGTCACGTATACAAAAGAAAACCATACAAAAGGACCATACTGTCCCAAATTCCCATCTAGCACGTATACAAAAGGAAACCATATATAAAAGAAGACCATATTGTGTCTCATGTACAAAAGGAAACCATCTGGCTAGTCATACATCAGCTTAAATATTTATGTCACCAGTATACAAAAGGATAAAACAAAAGCTCTTATAGCAATTCACTTCATGGATGTTGGTGTGCTAGGCCCTTTGTCAAAATCCAAACGCCGAGAAGCGGGCGATGTTGTAGAAGTTTCATAGTCAGCTTCCAGTAATAGTTTTGTAAATTCTCCTGGGATGGGTGGAACGAACATCATTGAAATGTCTTCAAATGGCATCACAATATTTGAGTCAAGTGGTTCCTAAAGTAATAGAAGTTATATGTAAACAAGGGTATTTAATCAGTGCCAACTAAGTAACAGATGCAATCTTCAATTTAAAGAATTAGAATTATTCCAACTATTATTCCAACTTAAGTAACAGATAACATCTTCAGTTTAAAGAATTGAACTTAAGAATAATTTTTCTATGCAGATTGAAATATGGAGAGTTGGAAAATATAACGGAATCTCAGAATCGGTCAATACCATAGAGCAGGAATATCATCCACTTTGATTTTTTAAGAAGAAAGGCAGTAATGTACATGGTGGAATTACAATAAGCCAGCAGCGATCTAAGCCAGTAAAGCATAATTATTGTTGATCTTACAGTTGACTATGAAGCTCCATCTATATTTACGTTTGATGATTGTGTTGCATCTTCTCCTGCAAGTAAATATGACAAAGTGAATGATTGGTAGTTAACAAAAAAGAAATGAAAAAATGACAAGCAGATTATATAAAGGACCTTTATTTGTTATACTTTTACGAGGTTTTTTCTTGTTTCCTTTCTCAAGCAAACTTTTTGATTTTTTCTGCAATGGACCTTTTTTATGTGGAGGAGCTCTAATTAATATATGCTCCTTTGCAACTTCCTCTGTGCATTCCAAAAAACATTGTGGAGATTCGTTTTTCTCCAAGTTAACCTGACTTAACTTGTCTTCGACTTCTAGAGTCAATTTGTCAAAAGCATTATCCAAGTATTAAAGGACTTCGTTTGAAACTCCACATTTCAGTGCAACAGATATCATTTTTCGACAAAGATGTGTACTTTGTAGAACAAAGTTGCCACTCTGGCTTTGTCTCCTACCAACAAAGATCCCTCTTTTTGCATACTTTGTCCATCTACTTAATATATATCGAATGGGTAAAACTATTATATCATTGTGGTTGAAGACTCTCAGTACATGTTTGCATAATATACCAAAACAATTATACTTTTTGCAAGAACATGATACATCCATATCTATTGAATTAATGGTGACTCTTGCTTCATCCTCACTATGACCCATTGTAATCACCTTGTATGTGCTGATCATCCCCTCTCGAATTAGCAATGTGCACGACAAAACAAATTGTGCTTGAAATTCCTCCTCGAAAACAGAATGCATATTTCTTGTATATGATTCAGTAGCCGTCTTCAACATCGGAAAGTTATTGATACAAAGGACTGGATTTGAATTTCTTGATTTATGATCTTCATACATCTCTTTTCGGCGAAGACGTGCAATGCACTTGTCATATTCTACTAATATTTCTGAAATGGAAAGCTTCCTACGAAAAGTTTTCTTGAACACGTTATTCATACCTTCGCTCCTCTGAGTGGATGTCATATCTACACAGAATGTTTCACGACGATAGACTGTGGCCCACTTATCACGCAAAGTATACAAGTTCTGTGCCCAGGAATTCTCTTGAAGGTTGTAAGAAGCTATCAACTTTTCCCACTTCAAGTCAAAGTGTGCCACCGACCTTTATTCATACAGTCATCTTTTAAACTCGCTAAGAAAGTCAGGATTGTTGGAGTTTACATGGCTTAGAAGCTTAATGGCATTTTGGTATATATGCCATAGGCAAAGACGATGACTTGAGACTGGAAATACTATGTTAATTGCCTTTGCCATAGCCGCACACTGATATGTGAAAATGGTTTCTGGTTGCTTCCCAGACATTGCTTTTAGGAAGTTTTTGAATAGCCAAACAAATGAATCAACACTTTCATCACAGAGTAATGCAGCTCCAAAAAGAATCGTTTGTTTATGATGGTTTGTCCCGATAATAGGAGCAAATGGCATTTCACACTTATTTGTTTGAAATGCGGTGTCAATGGAGAGAACATCCCTAAAGCAAGCATAATCAGCAATGGCCTGACCATCTGTCCAAAAGAAATTACAAATTCGACCATCCTCTTTATCTAGCTGCACGGAATAAAACAAAGAAGGATCTTCTGCATGTTTGTTATCCAAGTACTCTAATAATGTTTGTACATCTTATGTTTCCAAATATTTTTTCCGCTCGCGACCAATAAAATTCCCCTCGTTCTAAAATAACAGTCATTTTAAACTTATCCAAATTCAAATCTTTAAAAATTTATCTAAAAAACTTTAAAACTATTTAGACACCTAGAGCTTAATACACATAGCTTGAATGGTTACATTAGCAGATTAGGTCCCGAAGCGATGAAACCTCATTTGCCACCTATTCTCAAGCTATATACCTCGTACCTTCCGTCATGACCAGCGACATTGTGGTGGTAAAAATCCAATGAGTTATTTTTCTTAGGTTGGTGCAATGAATAGTTAAGCATATCTGACGCGTCGTGTTATGACACTTCATATCAGACTTTACCTAGATCAACTACAGTGGATAGATGTCCTCTCAGAAAAGCTCCACCGTGTTGGCCTTTTTATGTGCATCAAAAAATAACTGCCTAACATCATAGATTAAAATAGAAGCCTCGTCTCTTTTCTTAGGCGACGGAGAAGGCGATACAGGAAAGTGAGCGGCGCCGGCTGGGATCCGGCCATTTCCCTCGTCGCCGGTGGCCAGCGGGCTTTCGTCGGGGATGGGGGACGCCGGATCTCGGCCTGCCTGTGTACAGTTCTAGCCTAGGGAGTAGCTTAGGGTCTTGTTCTAGTGTTTTTTGGTGGTTTCTCCTGGCTAGATCTTGATTTCTTCTTCTCTAGTGGCCTTTCGGGCTGCGGCATGCGGGTGGAGACCAGCTTGGTTTCCTCTGGTGCTGGTGGCCTCTGTGTGGGTGCTGCATGTGGGGGATCTCAGATCTGGTGCGTGGGGGTTCAAGCTTCTATACATGTGAGTTAGCTTTTAGTTGTTCTGTGAGTCTAGACCTCGGCAGCGAGATGTGTATTCCCGTCGTTGGTAGGAGAAGGAGTGGAAGTGAAAGTGGTTTGGGAGACTCCAGCGCCGGCAACGTGGAAGATGGTGATGGATTGCGCAGGTTTCCCTTCCAATTTGTGTCTTCCATTTTGGCCGAGACGGTGCTTTGTTCCTCCATGCTGATTTTTGAAATTGATCTTGCTATCCGTCCTCTGAGGTTGAGGAAGCTATTCGATGGGAGGCCTACGTTCTTCGTGATTGTAGTATCTGTTCTTGGTGTGAGGAGATGGATGAACATCTTTTGGTGCTTCTTTTTACAGATCCTGTGTGGAATTTATGGGTGTTGTTCCTTGTTCAAGGATCTGTTTGTATGTATGAAGATGTTCCATGAATGAACGAATGAGAGGTTCCTGCTCAAAAAATAATAATAACTGCCTTAATTTCTCTTGTTTCTCAGCCAAGGCACATCACTGCTCATCATCAAGGCTTTCTTCATTGGCTCTTAAGTATATGATCTTCATAAACTTCAATTGGGTTGATTTGATATGAAGTCATTGAGTCCCACTAAGCAGGCCAAAAAATGTGTTCGTCCCAAAAAATTGGCCATTGGCTAAACATACATGGGTTTAGGCCTTCGCATCCCCGTTAGCATAGAAGCAAGGTTTAGAGTGTGCCAACCAATTTGATTCTACAATTAGCAAGAAAATAGGCAATCGGCCTTAGCTAGCCAATTGGTTCTATATTGAATTGAACCTAAAACGCAATGAGACAAATCCAAACAAAAGTGCAAGATAATAGATCAAATTCAAACCAATAGGCTTCCAAGGGTAGACGTCGATGGTAAAATTTGATAACGATTTTTAGAGGTTTCATTAGATAATTAACCTTATATGCACAACTCATATATACTTCTAAGATTAGATGCAAGGATAGCATACAATTAGGTGATAACAAGAAGAAGTTGATAGGAGTGTAGGGGGAGACATCAGACATGTCCATGCTATTGCTCTGTGTTTTGGCGAAGATAAGTAGTTTGTCTATCAACTACATTTCATCCACAACAAATCTCACCTTTAAAAGATCCTTGACAGTGGAAGCAGCGCTTCAGAATAATACTTGGATGAAGACTTTCACACGCATTCACACATCCGATCAATTTGAAATTAAACTTCCTTCGGTTTAGCAGGAGCTCTAGGATGTGCAACTTGTCTCCTGGGTCCTAACTACATGATCTAACGTAACCACGTCCGATCAACTTGTCCTCATTGTGTGGCCACCACTTAACTGCTAATCGGTCGGTGGTTGGAACACGGTCGTGTGGAGAAGCAGTCATCCAAAGAATCTACACTTGTTTCTTGTAGCCAAAATGAAGGCACGAGCTTAGCATTCTATAGTCTTAAGCCCGACTATTTCAGCACATCCGATCAATTTGAAAACATCCTTGAGGTTTGCTTTTGTGGCTTCTAGCGTATTTGGTTGGATTGTAACCGACGAATCTTCTGAAGCGTCTTTGCGACAATGGATGAAGCGTTTCACTTGGTACAAACAGTGTGCGTAGTAGATGTAGTGTTTCTCCTTTGGGAGATTAGAGCCCCATTGTAATTAGTGACCCTTGTCTTTGTTTGATGTTTCTTCCACCCTAGGCTGCCTGGACAATTTCTTCCTCTAATGAAAGTCGTCTCAAGATGTTTTCGAAAAAAATAGTAGGGCCAACTCATATTACACTAGCTAGTGCAACATGTCACAGTGAACTGATGACAGCTACTATAGTAACTAGAAATGGATGGATTACAGTACGCTAGGCTCATGGAATTCACTAGCAGGGTTAGTGCTCCCATGGCGTGCCACTGCAAGCCCTTTTATATCTAAGTAAATAAAGATGTATGACAAAACAAACTAAAAAAGCATTACATCTTTTGTTTAGTGTTCCCATTTTTTTTATTCTTTTTTAGAATAATTGTTGATGTCGAATTTTTTTTTAGGTTATTATCATGATATTACGGGTTCTTTTGTAAAACTTTTTTCTCAGATTTTTTAAAGTGGCCATAAAAGTTGAAATTTTAAAAAGAATGAATTATTTCGTAATAAAATCATTTGTAAATCTAAGATGTTTTAGAAATAGCTAGTTGTTTTTTGTGGGCATGTTCATGAATACGTACTCCTAAGCTATAGTTCTATATTTCAAAGGCTTTTTATTTCTATTATTTACTAATTGATATCAGAAAATTTAACATTTGTAATGCTTAAATACATTTGTGGACCCTTACTATAAAATTTTGATTGCATTTTAAAACATGTAAAATTTTGGATTTGTTTATGTTGCTAGACCAAATTTCCCCCACTTGATCCCCTCTCTCTCCATTCTTTCTAAAATTCATGTTTTAGGGGGGTTTAAAGTTTTAAAATTAAATGTCAATAAATTTAAAAATTGAAAATAAATTTAAGGGATTTTGGAAGATATTGAAATTTCCGTTTGCATTCGGGTTGGGAGTTCGGAAATAAAAAAATTTGAAAAACTGTAAGATTCACAAAGAAGAAGTAAACAAATCATACAATACAAAAAACCAGGAAAACTAAATTTAGATTTTTTTTGAAATTTAAAAAACTAAAAGTGAATATAACAAATTCTAAAATACAAAATATCTTTAAACGTTTGCTATTTCCGAAATAGATTTAATTTTGAATTTTTAGGTGAGCAGGCACGCGTGGAGGCGCGTACAGGAGGTGCGCACTTGATCGGGGAAAAAGCGCAGGAAAATAGCGGAACGGGGGTTCGACCCCTGGTCTGCTGAGCGAACGCTCTCCCGCCTAGCCAACTCGTCAAACCGCACGCCGTGTTGCCTAAGTACGCAGAAAAATGTTTTTAAAGGTTAGTTTGATATGGATGGTCGGGATTGATTCCAAGAGCGATCGGGCTGCTCTGGACGGAGTCACACGTCGCACGGAGAACGCGTGGTGCTAGCGCATTGTATATGTAATTGATAGATTATCATTAGCACATAATGATACTTGGCATCGATTATCAGAGATAGAATTGATGCGTTGTTAATTGAGAAACGAGAAGCGAGCCTGCCTGTAATGTCTGACTTCTACACTGCAAGCTCACATATGTAACTTAAATTATGACTTCCTACTGTAGTTCTATATGTATATATTCCCTATAATTTATTATTGCGCCCGTTTTACAACCTAGTTACTCTTGTATAATGAAATTGAACGTTTTTTCTTGTACTTGGTTCTTCATCTAATTCTTCTTGCAAAATATAGTGTCAGTTAAGCCAAACTAACTTTATGTTTATATCTTCATATGTAATAATATAGCTATGGTAGTATTATTGTGAATTTTCTTACTTCTCAAATTCTAGAAATTAGTTAATTCAAAACAAAATTAAAATAGGGAGTTGTTTATGTTACTCACACATTGGTCGCTTTGTTAGGACCTCATGAGTTATCACCAATGTTTTTTTATCAAGTCTACATACTACCGTTGGCTTGTGCTTACATTTCTTTTAAGCTCAAATGTTCTCATGTCCCGCAATTTGTGCGTCCGGTACATGGCTTTGTGACTTGACTCAAGAAAGGTTTGATACCCAAGAAAAAGTTTCAAAAGTAAGCGGATCAGCTCACACCTCAGTATCTACTTCATCCTAGAAAACCTTAGCATGTTCTAATGTTCATGAACTACCTCATTCGCCTAACAATCGGCATTCCTTTAGAGCAGGATTATTGCAAATTAACCCTAAATATATGGCTAGTGAATAGTCATATAACAGTGAAATTTGAGGATGGGCTAGATATTCGGAGCTACTAACATACATGTTCTTACGATTATCACAGATTCACAGTGCACACTACCACACGGGGAATCGAAGCAAACCTTAAACAACCGAATCAACTTAGCTGAACATCATCACCCAGATAAAAGAGAGCGCGGAGGGCAGGGCGCCGGAAAATCACCAACCACCACCAAGCATGACAACACCAGGACCACCAGGCTGATTGTGCCTCGTAGCCTGTCGCTCTGGCACTATTAATTGAAATCGTCGGCGAGGCTGCAGGCCTGCCGCACCGCAGCAGCGCCAAGTTGCCAACTGCCATGCCCACACCAATGCGGCTGAAAGCCTGGATGCCCTGGCGCGCGTGTCGCCGCAATGCGACGCGGGGTAAATTGATGCACCTGTAGCCGCGCTCAGGCCGGAGGGTACTCGCGCGCTCAGGCCGCAGCGAGAACTGGCAGTGCTCGCTCTGCTCGAGCGCTCGGCGGCGCTGAAAACACTCGTGAATCATCGAGGCCGACGCCATCAGGGGGCGCTACGCGCCGCGGCTCGGGATAGTGCTTCCAAACGAGATAAATGTGTGCCTGGTAGGCGGTAGCCTGGCGCTCTGGTGGTACTGTTATTGATGTTTTCTGATGTCGATCCCATGCCAGAGTCAAGGATGGAATCATCGTTATCTTAAAGATCAATAACGACGGAGTCGTGGTTATCCTTGGCTATTGGCCTTGTTTGTTTTTACTTTAGTAAATTTGATAACATTTAAAAAGAGATCTAAAGATTATAAAAAATAATTAAAAATAGTTTTAGCATCTTTTGAAGGATCACTAAAAGACACGAAAAAATCGTTACAAACTATTAGTACAACATATAAGTTATATAAAAATAATAAAATTTGCTACAGTAATACACAATGATACGATATGCTGAAAAGAACAAGCCCTTAAAGATAAACAACGACGGAGTCGTGGTTATCCTTGGCTATTGTTATCTTTTGTTGTCTATAGCTTTCTTCCCGGGTTCTGCTATGGCTTGGATGCTCCGTTCGCAACAAAAAATAAAAATACCTAATACAAAAGATATGCCGCCACGGATAAAAAATATATTTATTACCACAAAAACGGCGGGGCTGGTAGTAGGGAGCCAGGGCGGCAGGGCCGGTTGCATGTAGCCAGGGCGGCGGCCGGGGCCAGGGGTCGGCTTGGCCGCTGCTCGAGGAAGGGGAGAGAATGAGGGAGGGGAGAAAGGGGGTGCGGTAGGGGTTGGCTCGACGGCGGCCCGAGGGAGGGATAGGCGGAGAGCTAAGGGAGGGGAGAGGCCGAGAGAGTAGGGATGGTAGACCCGATGGTCATGGGTATGGGTCGTAACCCATACACATGGGTTTTTCGGGTTCGGGTACTGAATAAGTTGGGTTCGGGTTAGGGTACGGGTTCAACTTTGTGCCCATGAGTAATCCACGAGTAACTCGAAAACTGACAGGTGGGCCACATATATGTTTATGCCACTTACTCGGTCACAACCTAACTCAACTTTAATCTGAAACATAAAAGGCCCTAGGCCTTGTTTGTTTCAGATTAAAGTTGAGTTTCGTTTTACTGTAGTAAATTTGCAACCCCCTCAAAAAAGTTTTAAATAATTTTAAAATTCCAAAAAATATATTACGAACTCTACAAAAATCTATTTAAAACCCCACAAAAATGACTACAAAACATTACATCATTTGGTTTACACAAAAATATCAAATTTTCATTTAATTTAATTTAAGTTGAAACAGACAAAGCTCTACGCCTTGTTCTTTTCAGCGTTGAGTAAAGTTGAGTTTTACCGTAGGAAAAAATAAAAAAATTTAAAAAGTAGTCTATTAATTCTAAAAAATTAATTAAAATGTAGTTTTACAATCTTGGAAAAAACTATTAAAAGACTCAAAAAATCATTACAAATTAATACAACACGTATGCTATATAAAAACTAGCAAGCGTGTACGTGCAAAGCACGTCAGAGCAATGCTGATATCAACAATTTGTAAATAAAAGTAACATTTAGGACACATGTAATTTTTTCTATTTGTTTATATCTATATGGAGCAGGTGTAGGAGTATTCCTTATTGCATTGGTTCTCATTGGTTGATATTAACGTGGCTCATCTCATGAAACATCTGAACAAGCAAAATTAAATAACAGATAAATGAGATATAGATATAAATTAATTAACGGGTACAATAATGTGCAAATAATTTTTTTTATTAACAGATCAATTCCGTAGATGGATGTACGCATAAATACATGTGACACTTACTCATTTAATTAAAAATAGCGATGCGTTTTCTTGATGGGCCGATCAGATTGTAAATTGTAATTATATATGTGCATCACAATTGTTATTTACCGCGCTGCAAGCCATTGCGGGGCTAAAAAACGGCGACGTGGCCAGCCGGGGCGGGGCAAACCCGCTCTTGTACATTTAATAGATTATTTGGTAATGCATTGAAGATGGAGAGAAATGGATTTGTACAAACCAAAGATATAGAAGTAACGGTCAAACAGCTAACCACCTTGGTTCCCCCACTGTGGCTACCCAAAAGGCATGCTACCCTCTCTTGGCCACACAAAAGTACATATTCAGTCTCGTTAGATTAATAAAATACTAGTAAAATGCCCGTGCTCTGCCACGGACCATAAAGGGATGAAAGAAAAACATAATTTGTAGACAAAAATATTAGAATAAAGGGTGATTTGCAGAAACGATGGAGAGTGTAGCACGTGACATGTTGTAGCTTGAATCGTTTAGGTTAAAACATTATTTGACATAAAAATTATTGGTCACCAACCACCATAGCAACCAAATTTAGGTACCAACTAAAGAAATAAAAATACTAAATCAACTAACACTATGACAAAATTTAGGAACTATCGAAAGAAATAAAAATACTAAATCATATAAGATGTGAATATTTCAATGCAAATATGTGTGCACACTGAAGTAGAGACTATCAGCGCTCATCGTATCGACGCTACGACCAACAAGTAAATCAAAGCTAAAATATCCAAGTTAAATCACATCATTAAATCACATAAGGGAGAATGCAACAATGCGTTTGCACAAAAATCTAACTATGATCAAATATCTTCGAAAAATCCATGAGAACTCCGCAACGATCCTTTCCACCTTGGAGAAGTAGTTGTCCATATTATTTTATTTCCCACTTCGTCAGCATGTAGTATATATCATACCTGAAAACATTGAGAAAAAAAAGGCAATGCTAAATGTTTCAAAGTAGAAACATAAAGGTGCAATCTTTTACACTAAGTTAGGTAATAAGGAACCCCTGAATCAAGGAATACCTAGTTCATCGTGATTTCAAATTTTAGGAGACCTCGCTAGCAGGTTCAATATTAATTTCAGCAAGGAAAGTAGACATGTTTGCAATGATTTGAATGGTTAGATCTATTCTCTTAAACTTATCTAGATTACAAAGGAGATCGGAAGGCACAATATGTCGTAGAAATAGACTTTATGCAATGGCACCCACCAAACCCATGTAAAATAAAAGTATAATGAATTTGTCTATTGCAAGTTGCAAGATTCACTAAATCAAATTGAAAAATGAATGACCTTGTCATTTTGCTTCTAAATTTCTGAAAATGAAATAGGGATCTGGTTATAGATCATAGGTTTTTCACGATTAAGCACCATAAAATTCTCAAAAACATTTTATCTGGATTCCACTCTTGCCATTTTTATCTGCAAATAGTGAAACATGGAAGAGTTGATTGCTAGCCGATCACATATTTGCCTGGTGCATTTTGATCTTACAGTTCTGAAAGCAAGGCATCGTTGTCATCTTCAGAAGGTTGCTAAAACCCTCCTTGCACTCGCAGTGGGTAGCTGAGACCTGTGCCATTTTTGCATATCCCTCCATCCCCGCAATATGCCAATTCACAGGCTGCAGAAACAAATTTGCATAGAAACTAATATGAAGATGATTACCTAAAAATATTGAATTTTACTAAATTAAAAAATTTAGTAGGTTGCGGTAATTACTGTTTGGGGTGGTGCTAACGGAGCCGGTGTTGCTGCTGGAGCATTGTTAGTACATGTGTGATCAATGGAACCTGCAAACATATGTGTAAGATCACATGAGCTGATATAACTAAGCACAAATCATATGTGCTAACGTACCAATTGCCAGCACTTACATAGCACTTCACAGACACATGGCAACTGAAGGACAGCAATTCAATATAATTTAAGATTGCATACAGCCTTCCAAACAGTGAGCTCAATATTCACATGATCCCAAACATTAAAAGATACAAGTGCATAGTATTAATAGCAAGAAATATATTTAATCCATGGACTAATCACTTTTAAGTAACTACAGCAGTATTGCAAATAAAAAAGCTGTAAAAACCGTAGCATTAATGTAAAAACATAGGGAAAAAATATCACAACAAGACACGTAGTATTTCAAAAATAGTAATCAAATTGCTAACTAAGGCCTAAAAATACACTTGGATCTAAAGCATATTACATTTCTATAAATTGGATCTAAAGCACATTACATTTCTATAAAAAAACTAAAAAAACCATATATATGAGTTTAATCCATTATTTTCAACAAGGGGCATACAATTATAACAAAGGTTCTGGAGTTCTTAAAGGTTAAAGAAAATTAAACTACTATAGCACTGTGCTATACATTATTTGTCACTGAAAGTAAACTAACACACCAAATTCAAAGTATGCAATAAGAAACGTCTACAATATTACATCCATTCATCCAAGCTTCCCACTCCAGTTCCCAAGTACAAAAAGTAAACATATCATGCATCCCAAGCTCGATCACATAATAATGCACAAGCGAAAACTAAGTATATCATGCACCTCAGGCTTGATCAAATAATAATGCACAAGCGCAAGTGTACTGGTCACCCTGGTGCCGGAACAACTAGGGCTTGGCACGGAGGAGCCTGGCGAGCACTTTGTTGAAGACGTCGACGACGGCCTGCGACTCCTGAGCGTCGAGATTAAACCAGATAATGGACACTGAATAGAAATAATATATTGCAATCTTTTGCAATCTACTGTTACAGATTAAACCAGATAATGGGCAGGGAATAGAAAGAACATATATTGCAATCTACTGTTTCATCTTGCACAACTGCACAAGAATATGCAAGAATAACAAACAGATTTCATATGCCAAACTAAAGTGAGTTGATTCTTTTGGCCACTGGAAAGGAACAGTAGATAAAAGATGCAAGATTCTTAAAAAAAGAAAGAAGGGAAAGTTAATTCGGTTTTTCTACCCTTTCATTTTCACTTATGTTCTTTCTTGTACTTTTATTCGCTTCTCTTCATTGAAGAGAAATATAGCATGTCAGGAAGAGAGATAATTGAAGACATATATGCCATGAGATGATATAGTTCAGCATATTTACTACAAATGAAATGAACATTTCTTAAGGCCATAGTTCATTGCTCAGCAATCAAGTGCTCTGATAAAGTACATAATTGCAAGTTATAATAAAGAATAGCTCACATTTCTTGTCAAAAATATCTGATAGGGAGCTTGAGAAAAGCCCGTTCTCGTTGTAGGTCCCATTTGGATTATTAGTCCTTCCATCAGGAAATAATGATGCCACCTTTAAAGATGAATCAGATTGGCAGGTTGAGTCTTGATCAGGTCTCCATGGAGACTGTGGGAAGTATGTGTGGCTCTCCTGACCGAACAGCTTATGCTCAAGGCTGAATGTAGTTTTCTGCTCCCTTGGCTTATACGGTTGTAGAAGGTCTGGTCGAGTCAAGGTTTTTGTCCCAATAGGTTGAGGTTTTTCATGTGGAGAAGATGCAACTGGGTTACTTCCTGAAAACAATGGGAACCCATTCAGTTTTGAGAACATATCATGCTAATGAACACTACAAAATGCATCAAACATCATGATAATGAAAACTAAACAAGCACCAAGAAAAACAATGAGCGATCATTCGCAAATATGAGGATAATCCACAAGTTCTATATGTCAAGACTCATGCAAAAGCATGGGCTAAATATGATGCCAAAATGCTCGACCTAAATATAGAAAAGAGAAAAAGGTATTTCAAACTACAAGGAAACCCTTATTGTCCTTAGGTTTTTGTTTGTCACACAAAAAATGTGACTCCTTACACGCCCCACATCACCACATGTCCCAACAAAATGAAAATCTTACGGCTACAGGCTACAAGGCATCCTAATACAGAAATGGAGAACAGAAAAATAATTCAACGTGAATTTAATCGACTGAGCACTCACCCATGTGATGAGGTGGCAAAGATTCAGGTTTCCAAAATCCAACTTGCCTCTGCAAAGATAGAGGAACATGATGAGACCAGTTAGTGCGTATCATAGCCATAAATCGAAGTCTGGTTACAAATAAAGAGAAAAACATTTTTTGTGAAGAACTTGAACATTTCATCCATCATTAGCCATAGACCAAAAAAATGAAAATAGAAAACATAACTTCCTGGAGCAAGAAACGGAGTAATAATATTGCAATTGCGAAGGATTACCTCTGTGGGGAGGCGAAGCTCCTCAGAGAAGGAGGACGCGGCCACAATAGGATGCCTGTACTGGGCCAAATGGTGCCTCTGTTCCATGACCTGAGATGGCATCCTGCAGGCGCACAACCATAGAACTTGTTAGACAAAAGACCTGTCGACACATCTGGCACCCCAATTCAATCATAGAAATTATATGATGTTAAACAAGAGGGGAAATACATAGAAAAACAACATCATCCTCTGGATCCCTCTCTTTTATAAATTATATGATGCTACATTGCTGCTACAAGCCTACAACCATAGGGTTGAGGCTGAGCAACCAAAAATATATTATTGTAGCCTCCGCTTCTAAACATTTGGTTTCATGAACTATCAATCATGTACAAGTTTGGCGTAGATGATAGTAAGAACAAAGATTATTTCTTGCAAAACAAACATATAAACAGATGATAGAAGCATCTATAGTATTAGCACCACCTAGAGGAAGGGGCCACGCGGGGTGGAACACACGCACATAGAGAGAGAGAGAGATAAGAGAGAGAGAGAGAGAGAGGGGGGGAGGGACGGCGGAGGGAGAGAGGAAGAGGCGGCGCGGGGGTGGAACACACGCAGGGCCAAGCAGTACAGAAGGAATGGAGGGAAGGTAAGACCCCGAGCCTAGGGAAGCCCCTGAGGAAAACACTGAAAGGAACGGGATGGTGGCGGCGAGAATGGCCTACCGTGGTGGTGAGAGGGAGGGGCGGCGGAGGGAGAGGAAGGAGGCCGGCAAAGAGACACAGAGACACATAGAGAGAGAGAAAGAGAGAGATAGAGAGAGTGAGGGTCTTACCCGGCGGCGCGGAGAGAGAAAGAGAGAGAGAGGCTTACCCGACGGCGTCGGCGGTAGGGAAGGCGGCGGCGGCGGTGGCAGAGAGACCGAGGGCGGTGCGGTGCGGCTCGGCTCGGCTCGGCTCCGTACCGAGCGGGAGTGGCAAATCATCAATTTTTTCGGCATAGAGGCCGGGGGAAGGAGATAGACCGAGGGCGGCGCGGCTCGGGGCAGGGGCGGCGGCGTCGGAGAGACCGAGAGAGGGAGAGAGACGGGAGGCAGGTTGGGAGTGAGAGGTGGCGGGTGAGGGTTGAGGGAGGGGCGGCGGCGGACGAGGGAGATGGAGGGGGCGGCCAAATGGTAGGGATCGTGGCCGGGGGGTGGACGGTTTGCAGATCGGATGGAGCGGAGGAGGCACGGCGAGATAGACGGTCCGATTGAAAGTTCGAACTACAACCATCACGACCACAAGGTGCTTTAATATAGTAGAGATAGAGATTTACATGAAGTCTTATTTCTATTTTCTTAACCTAAAATTGTTTGATTAGCTAATATGAGCTTTTTTTTAATCCACCATGGACTTTTATTTGTTTTTAATATGAATTTATTTATTTATTTATTGTAGATGGATTTTAATAGTTCGATCTCCAATTTTATGGTCTTAATGTTCGAGTTGGAAACCTATATGTGATTACTCGTATATGATGGATACATCATATATAGAAGACGTATTAGACTCCAACACCGCATTTATACGAACATTGTACATACTATTTGATACGTACCAATCCATGTCCACTACAAACTTGATATAAATAATATAGTATGCATATTCTTAATCTCGTCAGATCTACACCGTCACACCATTATAATTTGATCTTATTGTAATCAAGGGTGTAGATCTTTTCTTTTTTCTGATTTTTTGGGAATTTATCATATTAACGTGGTGACTCTATATATGTTATCATTTATTTTGTTGTAATTTGTTTTATCGTTAAAGGTATTTTAATTGTGACATATATTTTTGCATGTTTACATAAAACTTTTGAATAAGACAAATGATTAAAGACGTGTTCAAAAATCAAATGTGTCAAGTATTTATGACCGGAGGTAGTATAATTGTTGATGTTCGGACTCTGTTAGCTCATAATTTAATTTTAATGGATTTTTTATTTCCCATGATGCAAAGCTGATTCATTGGCCCACATAAATTTACTTGTATGGCTCGAATTGGCTTAGTGCACTGGCCTTTTGGAGTCTTGACCTTGTTTAACTAATCCGTATCAAGAACCACATGAAGCAAACCTACACACGTATTATGTTTGGATACTATTTTCCACTGTTAAATTATAGTATGAACTCTTGTGTTTAATCTATATCGGTAACCTTTGGACACTGTTTTAATTAAATAATAATAGACTAGCAAAAATGTCCGTGTGTTGCAACGGAAAAAATAAAAATCATGCACGCCCCAATTCCCTAAGCATGGCCCAAGACCCTAACCCTAGAAGCATGGTTCAAATTTAATCAGAGAATCTAGTGAGAAGTGTTCGGAACCATGGTCGTAGTAGCAAATCAACTTATGATATATGAGACAACAAAAGGACATCGATAGAGCTTCACATATCCTCTCAAAATTAATTTCTGAAAGATGAAACATCACAAGAAAATATCGATATCAAGCCTCGATGTTTACTTTTTCTAAAATTGCTTGATAGAAAGGATGAATAATCATATTGATATACCTAATGATCCATGAAATCAGCCTACAAAAGATGTGCCATGTCTGTGTAAACTCTAATAGAGAAGATAAATCACACGTTCGAAATTTCTTGTTTGTTTCAAAAAAATATATAACTTTATAGGAATGGAGCAGATCTGATATATAATCTAGCTCTGTTGTAATGGAAGAGTTTGCCTGGAAATATGAATGGTTCATGAATGAAGGGAAAAAATATTGTAACAATATAAAATTGTTCGTTATTTTCATTAATTAAATGGTGTGGAGTTTGGTACCTTTCCAACCAGAACAAATATTCTCGTGCGTTGCAATGAGAGATAAAAATCATCACAATAAAAACTCCTAATTCACTAACTTGGTACATAGGTTCCAGAACAAAAAATTTAGAAACTTGGTACACGTGCTTCTAAACAAAAGTCCCTAGGTCATTAGCTTGGTACATGTCCTCAAGGACAATGTTAAACTATTCTTGATCTGTTGAACTTCTCAGCCTCCACCAAAAACTGCCTGGTGAATGTAACGAATTTGTAAGCAACAACACAGGCAATTGCATTTGAAAGACGGTTGGACCTTACATTAAAATGGCATAGAAATACGTTTTGGTAGTCTTTTACTTAAGTTTACTATAGAAAAATTAAACATCTAATCACAAGAAAGCTAAGACCTAGATGTGCATACCCAGATTTACTAAAGCATCAACCAAACCAAACCGCAGTTACAAGAAAATTAAACATTTCAGTTCAATTGTCACCAAATCAATACCCACATCCTGTGATCTAACAATTATTCCAATTCCAAAAAAACAAATTTGAGATTATTCTTACAGGTAAATCAGACATTACAAGGAGAGAGATCTAACATGGCTCGTCTAAGGCCTTTTCATCAGCTTTCAGCTGTCCACGCTGGACTGATGGAGGCAAGTAATCTAAATGATCTGGTCTTTCCAAACAGCTACTTTTTAAAAATAAACGTGTAGTACAAATTAAATTTTTCCTATATGGCAGGTTTCCTTAGCAAGACGAGCATCAATTGAACCGGAGCTGAGCATGGCACATAACCTGCACAAGATGTCGTCTCTATTGGGAGGGGCGCTGTTTATTGCTGATGATTGCTTCCTTGAGACCCCTTATATCCATGCTGCATGGCATCTTGCTGCTGCAATTGCCATTGGTGCATGCAATAAGCTTCTTGAATGACATTGCAAACACCCCTGCTAATATCAACAAAAGTTGATTTCATTTTTTTCTAGAGAAAGGAATTCAGCTCGTATCAACTTGTTGACATAAAGAACTCTATACAACATAGGTTTACATAGAAAAGATTGAAGCTTATCAAATTACATAATAGTGCTTTTGTGTGTCATGGGGGGAAGATTTTAGTAAGAAAATGATATGAGCTTGATTAAAGACGTGTTCAAAAATCAAATGTGTCAATTATTTATGACCGGTGGTAGTATAATTGTTGATGTTCGGACTCTGTTAGCTCATAATTTAATTTTAATGGATTTTTTATTGCCCATGATGCAAAGCTAATTCATTGGCCCACATAAATTTACTTGTATGGCTCGAATTGGCTTAGTGCACTGGCCTTTTGGAGTCTTGACCTTGTTTAACTAATCCGTATCAAGAACCACATGATGCAAACCTACACACGTATTATGTTTGGATACTATTTTCCACTGTTAAATTATAGTATGAACTCTTGTGTTTAATCTATATCGGTAACCTTTGGACACTGCTTTAATTAAATAATAATAGATAGATAATAATAGACCCTAATAGTAGATAGATTCTCCTATATTAGATAGATTTAATCTGAGCCGTTATAATCTAATCCCACCGTTGATCCATCGGCTGAGATAATTTGGGTGAACTAATAGTAGATAGATTTTCTTATATTAGATAGATTTAATCTGAGCCATTATAATCTGGTCCCACCGTTGATCCGACGGCTGAGATAATTTGGGTGATGTGGACGAACGTGGTGGCCCCGTTTCTCCTTCATTTAATTATATAATAGATAGATAGATAGATAGATAGATAGATAGATAGATAGATTGCTATAGTATATAGTACAAGTGACATTTTTTTTTGCAAATAATTGAAAAATGTCAGCTCACAATTTTCTTAGATTTGTGATATGGCTGGCATCTTCCCTGACGAGCTAGCGCCTAGCAGCCTACTACGTTTGTAACTCTTCAACCTTGTGGTCGTGGATTTGAACGTTTTTCCTGTTATCTCCATCACCTCTCACTGAATCACATGTAGTTTACTGCTTATTGTCGAATTTCGGAGTCTTTGATGGAGGAAGAAATATTTTTAGAGATAGTAGTGTAGAGCGTGTTTGAGATTATTTGGAGGTGTGCGTATATATCTGATTTTAGAATTTGAGAAAGGAAGGGAAAAAACTAAGGGAATGCTTTGTTACTAACATGCGTTAATTTACGTAGGGATTCAGAGTCCCGTCTCTCGGTGCTCTCTTTGGTGAGGTCCTCTTCTCTTTTGAAGTACACATGGACAAGTTACCTTAGTTCAGCTTTGAATGGCTGGTAGGCCATGAAATTCTAAGCTTCAAAAAATCAGTATGCGGGAGTTCCGCCGCTCCATTAATAGAAGAGGAAAAGACAGAGTCATAATTACAAGAAAAAAAAAGGGAAAAACCACCATCCTGGCCCTAAGCTAGCCAGGATCAGCCTGTGTTGAAAGCCATAGCTGGTAGTCGGTGGCCGCGTCTCTTGCCGTGAGCGTCGACAGTTGAGAGTTTTGGTTGAAGATTCGACGGTTGCGCTCCTTCCAGATGTTCCAGAGGGCCCAACACCAATCTTCTCCAGGATATTAACACGGGTTCAGGAGGGGACAAATTATCGTAGATAGAAGCGGACAGACAACACAATGAAACAGTAAGTAGGGATTAACAAACATCGATTAACAGGTACATTACATACAGCTGTTAAGAATTGTAGTGGCAACAATTTGGCAACATAAGGTAAAGCAGAGTAGAGCATAAAACCCGAGAGAAGTGAAGATACATAGTCCTACTCCTGCCTGCTATTCAGTCCAATATCCTGAGATGCGGTTTGTTCTTATGATTGGCCACTTGGTCCCGCAAGCCTTTCCTCAAGTTCTCCAGGCGTTCCTTCATATATTCCTTTTTTTTACGACTAAATAATTTCCGATTGAAAGAAACTTCCTTGAGGCTTGTCAAGAATTGGATCCCAAAGAACCCTTCGCAATCACAGCTGTCTAAAGCAAAACATTGGTGTACCTGTAGCAGCTCAAGCTTAGGCATGGTTTTCTCTTCAAACAGAACCGACTGCAGGTTGTCTAGTTCCTCAAGCTCCAGAATCGTCAGACTTGCGAAAGTCTCAGGTCGACGGAAATGGAGGTGGAGCGTTCCATCATTGAACGATCCTGACCAAAGACGTAGAACGGCAAGATTTGGCAGCTTCCCTAGTACAATTACGGCATCGTGCTCGAGCCAGGTACTCCGTAGGGTCAGCTTGGTTAGCATCTGAAGCTGCTGGATCCATGTGGGCAACTTCACCAGATTGCCATACAAGTTGAGGCTTTGAAGGTCACTTGGAGGTGTGAAGGACAGGTCATCCAAACATCCTTTCAACCCAGTCGTCCAACGTGAAACCCAGTCGGCAACCAATGACAAGGACCGCAGGTTGCTGAGGGAGGCAATAGCAGCACAGAGCTCCTTGGAGTTGTTCTTGCTGATGCCGGTGACTCCTAGCTTGCGTAGCTGAGTAAGCTTCCTCAGCTCCTTCATCACCGTGGCCTTGTTGTTTCCACGTGCAATGTTGACTCGATCCAACGTGTGCAGGGACATACAGCTGTTAAGAGTTGTAGCGGCAACAATTTGGCAACATAAGGTAAAGCAGAGTAGAGCATAAAACCAGAGAGAAGTGAAGATATATAGTCCTACTCCTGCCTGCTATTCAGTCCAATATCCTGAGATGCGGTTTGTTCTTATTCTTGGCCACTTGGTCCCGCAAGCCATTCCTCAAGTTCTCCAGGCGTTCCTTCTCATCTTCTGTATGAAAACTGAATAATTTCCTATCGAAACAAACTTCCTTGAGGCATGTCAAGAATTGGATCCCAAAGAACCCTTCACAATCACAGCTGTATAAAGCAAAACATTCGTGTACCTGTAGCAGCTCAAGCTTAGGCATGGTTTTCTCTTCAAACAGAACCGACTGCAGGTTTAGTTCCTCAAGCTCCAGAACCGTCAGACTTGCGAAAGTCTTAGGTCGACGGAAATGGAGGTGGAGCGCTCCTGCCTTGAACGAATCTGACCAAAGACGTAGAACGGCAAGATTTGGCAGCTTCCCTAGTAGAATTACGGCATCGTGCTCGAGCCAGGTACTCCTTAGGGTCAGCTCGGCTAGCATCTGAAGCTGCTGGATCCATGTGGGCAACTTCACCAGATTGCCATACAACTTGAGGCTTTGAAGGTCACTTGGAGGTGTGAAGGACGGGTCATCCAAACATCCTTTCAACCCAGTCGTCCAACCCTCGGCACGCAATGACAAGGACCGCAGGTTGCTGAGGGAGGCAATAGCAGCACAGAGCTCCTTGGAGTTGTTCTTGCTGATGCCGGTGACTCCTAGCTTGCGTAGCTGAGTAAGCTTCCTCAGCTCCTTCATCACCGTGGCCTTGTTGTTTCCACGTGCAATGTTGACTACATCCAACGTGTGCAGGGCCTCCATCCTGCCAATCCCTTTGGGCACTTCAACACCGCTAATGTCCTGGCCTCGCCACCAAGCTCCAGCTCTGAAACAAAAACGTGGTAGCGCTTCCAAATCCTCAGTAGTTTTTTCCTTCTTTAAATAGCTACGGTAAGCTACTTCGAGATATTTCTGGCAAATGTCACCGAGACCTCTATACAACCACCAGTAACTGTTGCCGTGCTCATTCACAGGTACTAGACCAGCACGAAGGTACGTCAGCTTTGAGAGCTTAACAATGCTTGTTGGCAGTGTGGTCACATATGTATATCTAATGTCCAGTGTCTCTAGATATAACAGATTACCAAATGAATCCGGTAGATCATAGATACGACGGCAGTATCTTAGAGAGAGGTATCTTAGGTGCCGAAGGTCCCCGATTGGCACAAGGTGATGGCCCAGCAGATCTGTCGTGTCTTCCAAATCCAGCACGCGAAGCAATCTCATCTTCTTAGAAATGAAAAATGGTCGCCACTCCCCAAACACAGTCAAAGATCGAATGTGGGACACTTCCACTGTGCTTTCCAACTGATGCTTCTTCATTGGGTCCCTACTCCAACCACGGCTTACAACAAGATGGCGTACTTTTCTTTTAGATTGCATGTTACAATGCTTGTCTAGTACGAAAACAAGATTATCCTCTTCCGACTTCGACATACTAATTTCACGCATAAGATCATGAACTTCATAACGATCAACCGTTCTACCAGTCCATTCATCTTTTTGTGGTCGAACTTGTATCATACACCTGTTAATAATGTCAGTGAGGTGCCCCTCTGCTACTTCCTCGGCAGTTTTACTTTTCACATCCCTTGAGTAACCCTCTGCTATCCACCGCCTCACTAAACGTCCTTGTCTAATATTATGGTCCTCGGGAAAAATCGATAGATACAAAAAGCAAGACTTCAGATGATATGGCAATCCATCGTAACTTGAACCAAGGACTGTCTTTATCTTCTCAAGTTCTAGATTATTCTCCAACTCTACACTGATATGCTCATTTAACCTCTTCCATTCCCTAGTGTTCTTAGGCTTTGTTGCCAGATAACCACCAAGAGTGGTAATGGCAAGGGGAAGGCCATCACACTTTTTTAGAAGAATATTTGCTTGCTCTCTCATGGAATCAGTTATAACAAACTTTTCAGTCTGACCAACCTGACATAGATAGAGAAAATGAGTATGTGAGGAGGGCAATTATTTAAATGAGTCTTTTGCGGTACACTCTAATAAATATGAATTGTCCAATCATCTTGATGTAAAAGGCTTATATTAGTATTAATTTTTCCTATACTACAAATAAGTATATTATATACTACAGGCATAGATTAATCGGCTTATTTGGGTCTGCGTATAATTGGCTTTTGGTTTGATTAGATATGACGACAAATAAATAATTTGTTAAAACAATAGATCAAACAAATTTTGATTAAATGAATATAAGACCACTAAAACATAGAATCAAATGATGAAACCATTTCTATTTGAAACCAAATTTAAGAGCATCCCCAGCTGGAGCATCATCAATGGCTTGCATCAGTGTGTTAACCGAGCTAGCTCCCCTGCCCACGGCTGCACCAGCCTGCAAATTTGAATTTTTCCCACCCCCTGTGAACAGTAATGCAGGCCTGCAGCGTATACATCCCCTACTAGGGATGCTCTTAGCATAGAAGAACCCTAACCTAAATTGAATCCAAAATTTGGTGTTTCCTCATCTTTCTCCACGCATCATGTGTTGCCAAAAACATTTTCAGCCCATATCCAACTACTTAGATATTTTTTATTTTTCGTGATTTCCCATTAAAGTTTGATAAAAAAATGTATTACAAAATTTAAATTCAATGGAGTTTACAAAAAGGAAAATCACTAGGATTCTCGATAAATTGAGCCAACTAATGTTAAATCATTTAAAAATAGAGATTTCGAATGATTTCTTCGAGAATTAAGTGTTTTTGTCAAGTGAGAAATCAGGTTGAGAAGAGTTTATACTCTCTCCAGTTCCATAATTCCTATAGTTTTGGCATTGACATGGTCCCAAATCCAACTTCGACCACTAAAAATATTGTATTTTGTTTGTAAGATGAAACACATATACAATACCACAAAAGATCTTTTCGATACAAATCTATCTATATGGTTTTCATGTGACAAATCCACATTGTTCTAAAGTTTTTCATAGATAAAAGTTTCAAAACTTTGACTTAGGACAAGTCTAAGACGACAGAAAATATGGAACCGGAGGTAGTATCTGACAGATAAAAGGAAGTCACGGTGATGAGGATTTAGACCCATGGTCCCACGTGGTAGGGGGCCGCAGGTGGCTACCTGGGCTGGAACCGGGCAACTTGGCGTACAATTCCTTTTTTTAATCTCTTCCAAGGCCATGTCCATCATGAACCTTTTCAAAACCGTTACATAAAGCCCACTAGAGTGGGAGCATAGGCTGGGAACGTCGTCAGCATAGCCCCACAGGTTGTCACGAGCAGACTTTCACCCGTGAGTCTGTGCCCTGAGTAGGACCTTGCTCGGGAGATTAATTCACGAGCAGCCCACCTGCTCGTAAGGAAGTGACACGTCCAAGCCCTTGCTCGAGGGCACGTGCTGGTCGGTCCGCTAGTTGAAAGACCACCAGCGGATGGAACAAGGCATGAGAGCGAGTGACTCAGCAAAGCGAAGGACATGTGTAGGCGGACGAGGCATTTCCAGCTGGAACCCGGTTGACGCAAGAAGAGAAGCAGAAGCTGACGAGACCAAGGACAAGACCTCTATCCACCCCTTTGTCCCTCGGGGACACGCGACGCCCAATGAAGCCACCTCGGCGCGCCGATCAGCCTGGAGGAAAGTGCCAATGAAGGCAGCGGCCCCACCTGGCGCGGAATGCCCAAGAAACCATTTGTACAGCTCCTTGTAAACCTATAAAGAGCCCCGACTCCCCAGGAGGAAGGACACACACACACACTAACACATTCGTCTAGCCTCAGCCCTAGCCCCTTCAGGGTGAGAGAGTTGAGTTCCCCGAAGCTCTTGCCGTCGGCGACCTCCCCCTTGTAGCCCCGTCATTCGCAAGGGAGCAAGTTGCATCCCTCGTATAACTTCGTATAATGTATGCTATACGGTGTAAAATAAACTTATTTAGATTAGAATGACAAAACGATGGCAGAGCAATGTAAAACACTGCCACAACATATGTAAAATAAACCTCGTTAGGAATTCATAATGTAAAATTGTGTTGATCAAATGGTGTGTCGGGTTGGGCCTTGAAAGGCCTTGAAACCACGGTGCTCAGGCAATCTAAATTGTTGCCTGAGTCGGTTTTTGCATTTCTCAGGTCATTTTATGCTCTGATGGTTTTTTTGTGTGTTCTATATAAAATTCTGTAGAGAATTATGAGACACATCTTTTTTATTTATATCAGAAAATTTTCATTTAAGCAATGTATTAATTTACAAAATATATCTAGTGTGCGACAATTTTTTTTTTGCCATTGCCACCCCCACCCATCCCTAGGTGGTTCTTAGGCCGGCCTGATCTGTAGGGGTGAAAACGGGTCGGATAATGCCCGAACCGGACCGATCGGATCCGGATTCGGATATCTTCGATCGGATATTTTTCGGATATGGATCAGAACTCGGATATTTTTTGTCGGATACGGATACGGATACGGGATGACCATATTAGTCGGACTCGGATATCCGAGAAGATATCCGAGGTTTAGGTTATTCAGATATCCGACACAGCTAAGTGTTAAAGGCCATCATGTCCTCCGGTCTTCTCCCAGCCCAAGGCCCAAACAGCCCACGTAACTAGCACCCCATGCGCGGCCCACTGCCTAGACCTGAGACTGAGACCTGCGCTGCGCCATCGTCGTCCTCAGGCGTGCGCCGGCTGCCGCCCCCAAGTCCCCGCAGGCCGCCGCCGCCGTCCCCGTCAAGTGGCTATCCCGCCGCCCGTCGCCCTCCACTCCTCCAGTGGCTGCCGCGCCGCCGTCTCCGTCCATCGCGCTGCCCGTCGCCTTCCCCGCGACGCCCATCGTCGGCGACCTCCATGGCCAGTCAATCCGGCGAGCTGCGCCATCGGCCCCCTCTCCATTCTCTGTCTTTCACCTGATCTCCTCTCGCGTGGTTGAGGTGGAACACTGAGAGCAGTGAGCAGGGAGAAGACCACGATGTGGACTGGGATTTGGGGATTTTTGTGTTGTGGCACTTTTGCATTTTGACCCCTATACATTAACTTAATTCAAAAAGTGTGAGTGGGGGATCGCGGGGACACGTGGCGGCTGGGAGCCGATCCCGTGCGGGGCGGGGGCGGGACGGGATCCCGTCCCCTAGTAGCCCCCTTTGTACTATTGGCAACATATATAACGCACATGCACGCTAATCACATCCTTAATCATAGAGATATCAATCATGTCTTGGTGTATCCGTGGATCGTGTATGTGTAACTATGTTAATGTGAACCTTGAACTATGTTGCTTTGTTAGATTATCATGTTGTGAAAGATTTTTCTTTACAGTATATTTTCTATACATGTTATAAATGCTATGATAAATTTAATTGCAATACTGTGCTTTATTCGATTCTGTACGTACAATTTGTGAGGTTTCCATGTTCCAACAAATTTCCGTGACCGTATTCGATTCGACCCGAATCCGCTCCGTATTCGTGTCCGACATTTCCCGCATCCGTATCCGTAACCGACCTATTCGTATCCGTATCCGGTTTCGAGAAAAACTGCAAAGTTAGGATATGGTTTAGCCATTATCCGATCCGATCCGACCCGTTTTCACCCTACTGAGTAGGACCTTGCTCGGGAGATTTAATTCACGAGCAGCCCCCTGCTCGTAAGGAAGTGACACGTCCGAGCCCTTGCTCGAGGGTCAGTCCGCTAGTTGAAAGACCACCAGCGGATGGAACAAGGCACGAGAGCGAGTGACTCAGCAAAGCGAAGGACATGTGTAGGCGGACAAGGCATTTCCAGCTGGAACTCGGTTGACGCAAGAAGAGAAGCGGAAGCTGACGAGACCAAGGACAAAACCTCTATCAACCCCTTTGTCCCTCGGGGACACGCGACGCCCAATGAGGCCATCTTGGCTCGCCGATCAGCCTGGAGGAAAGTGCCAATGAAGGCAGCGGCCCCACCTGGCGCGGAATGCCCAAGAAACCATTTGTACAGCTCCTTGTAAACCTATAAAGAGCCCCGACTCCCCAGGAGGAAGGAGGACACACACTCTTAACACATTTGTCTAACATCCCCTTCAAAATCTCCTTGCTTTCATCGCACCAGGACTAGCTCGCACAGCTCGCTACAAGAGAGAGAGAGAGAGAGAGAGAGAGAGGCAACTTTGGGGGAGCCATGCCTGGTGGCGCGGATCTGATCGGCCCTCGCCGCCGGTGGCCTCCGGGTCACCGGGGTGGGTGGTTGGTGATGGATCCGCGCCGGCTAATGTACATACCTGCTGTTTCTAAGGTAGGGTTTGCTTTTAGTTTTTCGTTTGTGTGGTTCTTCCCAGATTTGGTGGAGTATTTGGTGGGGATGACGGCGGTGAGATTCGTCTCGCCGTGGCTTTTACTTCCTCGGCGTCAGTCACGGAGCTTTCATCGGCGACGGTGTGGCTCTTTGCTCTTGTCGTCGGAGGTCTCGGGCTTAGCCTATTGTTCCAGCAGGCCAAATACCAAGTTGTTCCATCGTATTAGACATATTGTTTCAACAGTACAAATTAATTGTTCAATTAGTATAGATAAATTGTTCCAGTAAAAATTATATAGCAACTTGGGTCTTGTTTTATTCGAAAAAATGCTAGGAACACGTTGGTGAAAACGGTTTGTGGATTGGAGCTCCCAGTCAAAAATTATGATCGTTTAAATAAAATAAAAAGGGAATCTATATGACGTCGGTGCTGATGTCAGCGATGAATTTTTTACTTTATTTTCTCGGTTTCTAGCACCTGAAGGACATGCATGCGTCATTTTTTTTTGTTCCTGCATGCATGCATGCGATTTTTTGTTGGTTGCGGCCTTACGGGGCGCTACTTGAATGCACGCGCTTGTTTGGGCCGCGGCGTCCGTTCGGCGGGCCGGCCGAACGGACGTCCGAACAGTAGTCGCCCCCATAGAATATTGCCAATGTAAAATCAAAGATTTAATTTTTTGTATGCAGTTGCAAAAACAAAAAAATTGCTCAACTATAAAATAAAATAAAATAAAAGACCATCAAGCAGTTATGACCTTCAAAATAAAGGTTGAATAACGAATTGCAGACGTGTCCACATGATGTGCGTGTGTGCCCGAGAAACTAATAGGTTTTCTATGGTGGAGCATTATTGTTATGTTGCTTAGCAAGTTCCCATCACTTTAGCCCACTATGTATCACCATTTTTTATATATACTTATTATATAACTACAACAGGAGTCAACGGAGAGGCACCACGTTAGTCCTAGAAATTCACACATAAATAAAAAAAATAAAAGATCTAGGCCGTCTATTAAAATTATAACGACTTGATTAAAATAAAAATATAAGAAAATTCTATTATCTATTATATAATTAAAACAAGAAGCGACAGAACTACCATGTTAATCAAAGAAATTCACACGTAAATAAAAAGATTAATAACATCTTTTAAAATTATAATAGTTTGAATTAAAATAAAAAATAACAAAATTCATAGTACAAAATAATATAAATAAGTCTATGTATAATTTAAAGAAAAGTTCATATCAGCAAAACTAAATAAATTACATTAAATCAGATATAAACAATAGAAAAATAGTTTACATAGGATTAAAGAGGTTGTCTTAGTTGCAATAAATAAATTATATAGATTAGGACTAAAATAATAGAAATAAAAGTCCTTGCAACTAAGATAAAAAGTAGCTGTCTTGGACATTGACACAATGTCCAAAATACAGCTTTGACCATAAAAACTATTGTATTTTATTAATAAAATGTACTAAAATTATAATATTATAATAGTTCTCTTTGAGATGAATCACCCGTATGATTTTTATGTGCCCAATATAAAAGTTCAAAAAATATTTATGAATAAAATTTCAAAACCTTGACTTAAGAAATACCAACTAAAATTTCAAAAATGAGTTGCATCAACTACTAATAGACCCAAAAAAATAAATATCAGCTAACAAATAATTGAATAAAACAAGTATAGCTACACAAATACGCTTTAATAAAATATCATGCACCAAATAATTCCTAGGCTAGATGGCCGGAGACGGATAGAGGTAACCTTCCATGGTTGTGGCCTTGGTGCCAGCCTTATCTAACCAGCTTTGCATTCATGTGGAGAGAGAAATAGAAGGGGAGGGGGAGAGAGCGAGATGAGTTATAAACTGCAAAGTAAATTGGGTTACAAAATGCATACAAATTCAATTGAAATTACATAAAATTTAATATATCATTGGAAGCATCAATTTTGGAACTTCTCAGCATTCAATTAGAACTCTTTAAAGTTTATATCATCATGTTTTATCCTGATTGACTGAGTTAAAATGTTATTAAAGTGAAAAATCTAAATTTGTAGCTGAAATATATCATTTCATTTAAAGACTCCAAAACTACAAAAAGAAAATGTTTTCAGTCTGACCAACCTGACATAGATAGAGAAAATGAGTATGTGAGGAGGGCAATTCTTTAAATGACTCTTTTGCGGTACACTCTAATAAATATGAATCGTCCAATCATCTTGATGTAAGAGGCTTATATTAGTATTAATTTTTCCTATACTACAAATAAGTATATTATATACTACAGGCATAGATTAATCGGCTTATTTGGGTCTGCGTATAATTGGCTTTTGGTTTGATTAGATATGACGACAAATAAATAATTTGTTAAAACAATAGATCAAACAAATTTTGATTAAATGAATATAAGACCACTAAAACATAGAATCAAATGATGAAACCATTTCTATTTGAAACCAAATTTAAGCATAGAAGAACCCTAACCTAAATTGAATCCAAAATTTGGTGTTTCCTCATCTTTCTCCACGCATCATGTGTTGCCAAAAACATTTTCAGCTCATATCCAACTACTTAGATATTTTTTATTTTTCGTGATTTCCCATTAAAGTTTCATAAAAAATGTATTACAAAATTTAAATTCAATGGAGTTTACAAAAAGGAAAATCACTAGGATTCTCGATAAATTGAGCCAACTAATGTTAAATCATTTAAAAACAGAGATTTCAAATGATTTCTTCGAGAATTAAGTGTTTTTGTCAAGTGAGAAATCAGGTTGAGAAGAGTTTATACTCTCTCCAGTTCCATAATTCCTATAGTTTTGGCATTGACATGGTCCCAAATCCAACTTCGACCACTAAAAATATTGTATTTTGTTTGTAAGATGAAACACATATACAATACCACAAAAGATCTTTTCGATACAAATCTATCTATATGGTTTTCATGTGACAAATCCACATTGTTCTAAAGTTTTTCATAGATAAAATTTTCAAAACTTTGACTTAGGACAAGTCTAAGATGACAAAAATATGGAACCGAAGGTAGTATCTGACAGATAAGAGGAAGTCACGGTGATGAGGATTTAGACCCATGGTCCCACGTGGTAGGGGGCCGCAGGTGGCTACCTGGGCTGGAACCGGGCAACTTGGCGTACAATTCCTTTTTTTAATCTCTTCCAAGGCCATGTCCATCATGAACTTTTTCAAAACCGTTACATAAAGCCCACTAGAGTGGGAGCATAGGTTGGGAACGTGGTACCCCCCTCCCCCTACGCGCAGCCCCACAGGTTGTCACGAGCAGACTTTCGCCCGTGAGTCTGTGCCCTGAGTAGGACCTTGCTCGGGAGATTAATTCACGAGCAGCCCACCTGCTAGTAAGGAAGTGACACGTCCGAGCCCTTGCTCGAGGACACGTGCTGGTCGGTCCGCTAGTTGAAAGACACGAGCGGATGGAACAAGGCATGAGAGCGAGTGACTCAGCAAAGCGAAGGACATGTGTAGGCGGACGAGGCATTTCCAGCTGGAACCCGGTTGACGCAAGAAGAGAAGCGGAAGCTGACGAGACCAAGGACAAGACCTCTATCCACCCCTTTGTCCATCGGGGACACGCCACCTCGGCGCGCCGATCATCCTATAGGAAAGTGCCAATGAAGGCAGCGGGCCCACCTGTCGCGAAATGCCCAAGAAACCATTTGTACAGCTCCTTGTAAACCTATAAAGAGCCCCGACTCCCCAAGAGGAAGGAGGACACACACACTAACACATTCGTCTGGCCTCAGCCCTAGCCCCCTTCAGGGTGAGATAGTTTAGTTCGCCAAAGCTCTTGCCGTCGGCGACCTCCCCCTTGTAGCCTCGTCATTTGCAAGGGAGCAAGTTCACCGCTGGAGTAGGATCGTTATCCCATCCCTAGGGGGGCCCGAACCAGGATAACCCACTGTCTCTCTATCTTTATCTTTAGAGTCTCTTTCCCTCTGGCAGGGGGTCACCGAGCCAGGCCACCGCAGCGCGCCGCTGTGTCGTCCGGGGCCCCGAACCTCGTGCAACCTAGTCGCTAGAGCTCAAATTTTGCTTATCCGGCGCCTCGGGGGACCCTGGGGATTTCCCGGGCGCTAAGACACAGAATAGAGAGGGAAATAGACTACTCCATTTCTAACCCGCGTCTAATGCATGACACTAATTATTCCACACAGTTAGTTTATACATCATGCACTCCATGCAGCTACTCCTAGTTTCTAAA
Organism: Raddia distichophylla; assembly: GCA_005191435.1. NCBI lineage: Eukaryota > Viridiplantae > Streptophyta > Magnoliopsida > Poales > Poaceae > Raddia > Raddia distichophylla. The sequence goes on along the minus strand of SPJY01034214.1, from coordinate 251,773 downwards.
TCATACACATAGCTAGTTTCCATAGAGCTAATTACTCCTATTTTCATGGCGTAATGGGTGTAGTCAAGATTGCATAGCATTAGTTAATCGAATTTTGTGGCAGCACACAATTTTCAAGATCCATGCCGCTAATTGCGCTAACTAATAATTCAATCAATTGTTTCCAACAATGAATGTGTTAATTACATGAATTTTGTTGTTTTGAATGATGCATGCCAAGTAAGAAAAGACTAAAACATATAAAAAGCGAGCGATCAGATCTAAAACATACTTCACTACCATGCATGTATTTTTTTCGATGTGTACCCTTCTTTTTAAGGAGAAAACCATAGGATAAAAATCACTATGGTGTTTTTCGATGTGTACCCTAAAGGAGCCCGTTCTTTAAATTGTTTCTTCACCAAATGTACAAAGATTTAAGTGGATTAATAATTAGACACATATCAAATGAGCCAATAGTATTTCTCAGCCTTTTAGTATCACTTTTAAATGTAGAGTCTTATTTACATATATTTAGAAGTTATAGGAGAATAGTAATTTTACATTTTTCTATCTTTTATGTCATGCAGATTAGGCACCATTTTAAGATCCTCCATATGACAAAGTGATCACGTTGCACATTTTATACAAAAATAAACGAAACCTACATCACACAAAATAGTTAATTCTCTTTATGATATTTTATGCACTTCTATTTTATTGTTGATTGCTACCTTAGGACGAGAAATTTTAGGATTTGCCACCACTTAAAATTCGTTTCCCACATTCCGTGTACGCATGTGAGGTCATCTATCTAAGTCACTGACATTGAGCCACGATAGCAAATATTGAAAAATACATAAATTTTGAAGAGTGGCAAATAGTGATAACTGACCTCCCCTAGGATTGATAACATTTGCGGGCAAATATGCATATATCTTCCCGTTTCTTGCCCAAACAAAACCGATCCACAAAGTGTCACAATTTGAACAATAAAATATTTTTAGCATAATATAGAAATATAGAATATTGCCAATGTAAAATCAAAGATTTAATTTTTTGTATGCAGTTGCAAAAACAAAAAAAATTGCTCAACTATAAAATAAAATAAAATAAAAAACCATCAAGCAGTTATGACCTTCAAAATAAAGGTTGAATAGCGAATTGCAGACGTGTCCACATGATGTGCGTGTGTGCCTGAGAAACTAATAGGTTTTCTATGGTGGTGCATTATTGTTATGTTGCTTAGCAAGTTCCCATCACTTTAGCCCACTATGTATCACCATTTTTTATATATACTTATTATATAATTACAACAGGAGTCAACGGAGAGGCACCACGTTAGTCCTAGAAATTCACACATAAATAAAAAAAATAAAAGATCTAGGCCGTCTATTAAAATTATAACGACTTGATTAAAATAAAAATATAAGAAAATTCTATTATCTATTATATAATTAAAACAAGAAGCGACAGAACTACCATGTTAATCAAAGAAATTCACACGTAAATAAAAAGATTAATAACATCTTTTAAAATTATAATAGTTTGAATTAAAATAAAAACATAACAAAATTCATAGTACAAAATAATACAAATAAGTCTATGTATAATTTAAAGAAAAGTTCATATCAACAAAACTAAATAAATTACATTAAATCAGATATAAACAATAGAAAAATAGTTTACATAGGATTAAAGAGGTTGTCTTAGTTGCAATAAATAAATTATATAGATTAGGACTAAAATAATAGAAATAAAAGTCCTTGCAACTAAGATAAAAAGTAGCTGTCTTGGACATTGACACAATGTCCAAAATACAGCTTTGACCATAAAAACTATTGTATTTTATTAATAAAATGTACTAAAATTATAATATTATAATAGTTCTCTTTGAGATGAATCACCCGTATGATTTTTATGTGCCCAATATAAAAGTTCAAAAAAATATTTATGAATAAAATTTCAAAACCTTGACTTAAGAAATACCTAAAACAACTACTTGTTTTGATAGGGGAGAGTAATAATTACATAAAATTATATTATAAAATTATGGAATAATCCACGCGGGATTAAAAGTGAGTCCTCATCAACTACATAAAAATACATACATTTGGTTTAAAAATTATATGAAATAAGAAACCATGTTAGAGTAGAAAAAGAGCTCACATTATCTATTTAAAAATATATAAATTATAATTAAAAAGATAAAATTAGGAATACATGTCACATTGAATAAATGAGTTAATATTAGATATATTAAAAACAAAATAAACATTAAGTGAATGAGTTAATATTAGATATATTAAAAAACGAAATAAACATTAAATGAATGAGTTATATTAGATATATTAAAAACAAAATAACATAAATTTGAAATAAAAACAATTTATTTGGAGGTTAAGGAATGGTTCAATATTCAATCATGAACGACCTTCCTTATTGAGTCTTCGACACATTTTGAGAGATGAAGTCAGTCTTTTTTCATACAGAAGTTCTAGGGAGCACTTCACCAGTAGTATTAGCGATTGGTTCCAGACTTTTAAATTGTTTTACTCATTAACTCTCTTTGTATATATTTTGTTCCTCTAGTATTTTAATAAAAGTTTAGCGTGGGCACCTTGCCCACCGTTTTCTTTTAAAAATAACAACAATTTCATGTAAACCAAGAAAAATAAAAATTTACACCATTAAGAATAATAGGTTCAAATAATAATATCTTAGTGCAAAAGAAAAATATTTTAATTTGAAATAAAAATAACAAAATAAGAGTTCATGTTTGGTTAAAATGAATAATTATAATAAAACTCAAAATATAAACTTAAAGTGTAAAATAATAGAAAAGGAGTCCATTTTAGGTTAAAAGAATGAGTTCACATCGTTCACAATAATAAAAACTGAAAGTTGTAATAAAAAAACAAAAATAAGCATTCTATGTTGGATTAAAAAGACTAAGTCCAACTTACCAGAGTAAAACTGACCCAACATATTAATCCTAAAATTATAGAAATTTTCACATTAATGAGAGAGAAAGGAAAAGGTCTAGTACATGATGATTATTGTAGGCTCAAATTATAACAGGTTAGATTGAAATAACTAGTCTATATCAACAAAAGCAAAATACAAAGATAAATAAAATAGTGAAGAGTTCGTATGAAAAACGAACTAGAAAAGGTGCTTGTATGAAATACAAACTAGAAAAAGAGTTCATATTAACTATAACAAGATATAGATAAAAAATGAGTTGCATCAACTACTAATAGACCGAAAAAAATAAATATCAGCTAAAAAATAATTGAATAAAACAAGTATAGCTACACAAATATGCTTTAATAAAATATCATGCACCAAATAATTCCTAGGCTAGATGGCCGGAGACGGATAGAGGTAACCTTCCATGGTTGTGGCCTTGGTGCCAGCCTTATCTAACCAGCTTTGCATTCATGTGTAGAGATAGAAGGGGAGGGGGAGAGAGCAAGATGAGTTATAAACTGCAAAGTAAATTGGGTTACAAAATGCATACAAATTCAATTGAAATTACATAAAATTTAATATATCATTGGAAGCATCAATTTTGGAACTTGTCAGCATTCAATTAGAACTCTTTAAAGTTTATATCATCATGTTTTATCCTGATTGACTGAGTTAAAATGTTATTAAAGTGAAAAATCTAAATTTGTAGCTGAAATATATCATTTCATTTAAAGACTCCAAAACTACAAAAAGAAAATGTATTGTACGCTTGAAATGTGTCAGAACGTATAAATAACACAACAAAATGTTTTTGACGTGGTTTTAATAAAATATCTAGTTTACTCTTTGAAATATAACGATTCATGTACTTGACCCGTGACTTGTAATATAATCAAAATAATTTTGTGTTTTTCGTGAATTAAGCGGATGATAAATTGACATAACAATCTTGTAATCAAAATAATTTTGCATGTCGGTGAGTTAAGAAGGCGCACTTGCTATGGTTTAGAGATTGAATTATAGTACTAGACTTCTATATTATTTGTTAAACCACATACATAATCGTATTTTGGGGAGGGATAAGTATCGTATAGGCGTAGACGATTGTACACATGTCAAGGATATACCCATTTATGTAGCTTGATATCTAGGAAAACCACTACACATTAGGGGTGTAGTGCTCCGGCCCATTGAGATGTAAGGCCCATGTGACCCATGTGGATGTGCTGGTGAAATTAGTCCCATATTGTTAGTTGAGACAGAGTTGTAGTAGCATATAATGTATGTTGGAACCAAACATAGCCCTCGGATTAACCCTTTCGGATTAAGCGAGGCCAAAAAATCTAAGTGGGTGCTATGCATGTGTGGGCCAGCCCTGTAGGTGAGCTAGGCCAGGGTGTTACAGATGAGCCCCGTAGGTGAGCTAGGCCAGGGTGTTATAGATGGTATCAGAGCATCAACCCTCATTGTGCGGTAAAATGTGTGGGCTTAGTTGTATGGCACTAGACGCACTGCAGTATACCGAGGGGGATCCTGGACGTTTGCCGCTTAGGCCATGTGCTGACGAGGCCGTCGGCCCATTAAGGGTGGGTGAGTGTAATACACTGGCCCATTGAGATGTGAGGCCTATGTGGTCCATGGGGATGTGATAGCGGGATTAATCTCATATTGCTAGTTGAGACAGAGTTGTAGTAGCATATAATGCCTGTTAGAGCCAAACATAGCCCCCTAGGTTAACCCTTTTTGGATGGAGCGAGGCCGAAAAGTCTAAGTGGGTGATATGCATGTGTGAGCCAACCTCGTAGTTGGGCTAGACTCTAAGCGATTTTGGCCAGGGTGTTACAAGGGGTGCATAAAATTACTGTCTTTGTTAAGACTAGATCTTATATATTTATGAATAGCTTAAGAGAGTACCAAACTAACAAAACTAGACTTCGTCTTTGTTAAAACCTCAACATCTTTAACATTAAGGGGAGCACATAACTAGAACCAAAAGTGAAGGACATCAAAATATGATGTTAAATGTGAGTACCTTTTTTAGAAACAGCTCAAGAGCATCTTGATCTTTCAGTCCGCCGATATTGTGCATGTTCTTTCCTTCATTGGAACAATGTCGGGCTACATCTTCACGCCTTGTGGTGACGATGATCCGGCTACCATTGTTGTTTGTAGGCAAGGTTTTTACTATCGAGTCCCACTCTGCAGTACATGATAGATCATCGAGAACAATAAGGTACTTCTTGCCACTCAACTCGTTTGACAAATTGTCCCTTAACTGTTCATATCTCGTCATGTTGAAGTTATTTCTAGGTTCACCCTGGTTGTTTCTAGGAGAATCTTCGACAAACTGCTGAACTAAGCTCCTAATGAGATCACTGGAACTGAAAGGACGTAGGACAGTTACACAGGCACGCCTCTGAAACTTCAGCTTTTCAAGATCATGGCTTTGATAGATGCTCCTGACAAGAGTGGTTTTACCAATGCCACCCATTCCCCACACTGAAACCACTTGACGGTCTGTGCTATCGTCTTTAAGTAGCTTGATAACGACGGCCATTTCATTTTCCCGACCAATGAACTGAGCTTCCTCAGCGGCTGCCACTGTCATGCTTCGTGTGAGTTTCTTCATATACGTAGTTGGGCCTTCCTGTACAATCTCATCAAAATGTACTGTTTTGTTGTTACCGCTGACAAAGGAACTGCCCTGACCCTTTGAGTCGTCCTCCTCTACTATCTCTGACTTTGTCTTACTGGGATCTGAATCATCTGGTTGAGAGTCCATCTGAACAAAATTGGATTATTCCCAAATGTAAGTTCAGTTTAGCACAAAAAATGAGAAATTAATAGTTCTGAGGATATTAATTTGTTTAGTGTTTTTTAGTTAGTGCTCAAATCATTATTGCAATTTTATTTACCCATTTCTCTTGAAGAACAACTTGGACTAACTTGATTTGACCAGATCTGTTGGATCAAAACTGCATTGATGTTTCTATTTTTTTCTTTTTTGTCTACTACTATGGGAACATGTAGCATTGTAAGCGGGGGAATTATTATCAAATTCTATTTGCAACACAAACCATTTGTAATTAACTAGCTGAATTACACACATAATTGCATGACTATTCAATTAGTATAGGAATTTGTAATCTCTTACTGTAAAAGACAGATATGGACTATTTTCTTGCAAAATTCACGCGTCTCAGACAGCCATAAAGTCTACTACGTTTAAAATAAGGACTTACCTTTGGTATTACTGCAAAAACATCTTCTAATGAAAGTTTTAGTTGTTGATAGTTTTTTTGTACAATGAGTAACCCAATACATTACCTTGATTAATTGGAGGCATGCATGCTTTTTGTAGAGTAGCACTTCTTATATTGCAATTGGATCTAGTTAGCATGATTTCTCTCTTTAGGACAAATATTATTGAAACCAAACCAAAAATAGTACTTGTAATATTTGAAGAATCTAGATGTACCTTGTTTTCTAAGTGGTCAAAAGTGCCATTGTCATCTGGGGCCTCAACCTTGTACATGTATTGCTCTTCCCTAGAACAGTGTTTGGCGACACTGAATTCCCTTGTTGTGACAATGATCCTGTTAGCTGCAATATTATTATCGTGAGCTAGCCAACGTGATATCCAGTCCCATTGTTCAGTGGATGATATATTGTCGATAACGAGGAGGCACTTCTTCTGTGACAAAATCTCAGCCAATGATTTCCTAGTGGACTCTATAGTTTCCCTTGTTCTTGTACTAGTTTTTGTTTTCTGAAACCAAGCACCCGATAATTGAGACGAAGTGTTTTCTACGGCTTCGTGGTCACCATTTTCGCGTAATTGCCGAACCAAGTCTTCAAGAAACTCCTGTTCGTCTCTTTTGATATAAATCCAAGCACGCTTCTGAAAGCTGTTGCCAGGGTTTCCATACACACTTTTCACAATGAAATGTCTCCAGGCAACAGGTATTCCCCAAACAGCGATCACCTTGGCACCTTTGGAAATTAGCTCCACAATTTGAGACCTGGCGACCTCAGAAATAGATGCCAGTGTCCTGCAGAGACTGGGATTCTTTCCAACCACCGTAATGGGATCCATGCCCTCAGACTGGTGCTGACCAGTAGGTACCTTTGAGCTTGACTCTTCTTTATCATCTAGGTCCTGTGGACAGTCCTGAACACACAACAAATAAGCAAAAGTATAGTTTCTATGAAGTATCAACAACGGGTTGAATGACGGAAGCTTTTCATTGTTAAAAGTATGTGCAAATGCAATAAACAATTTATAGTTATTTTTTTGATAATTAGGAAATTGCATAATTTAATTTTAAAATACAAAATTTAATAGTTCTGAATTTTTTTGAACTTACATATACTCTAAGTTTTATAATCTGGAATTCAATTACAATATGGATCTTTTAAACTCAAAAATAGGTATTCGATATTTGTCCTTTCAACTTGAAATAATTTTGTAATTGAAAATAGAGATGTAGGCATCTAGCATCAAAATTGGACACTCCTAAATTAGGGTCTAATCATAGAAACCGTGATATTAGGATCCAATGGTTTGACGAGTACTTTTTTCTCCGTCTAAAGAAATTGCTTGTTCCTTTTTTCGTTGTCGCATGATTGTTGGGATTTGCAAGATTTTCATTCCTAGATTAATTGATGTAGAGGACTTCTTGGGACATCCAATTAGTATAGATAAATACTGTATGACAAATGATTTGAACATTGCAATTAAGTACTAAATATGTGCTCTACCTTGCATCTTAACATTAATTTTCAGGTTAGTACTCTAGATTAGATATGAATTCAGAATGAAACAACAATAATAAATGGGCATATAAGCTTTACCTTTTTGTACATGACATAAAGAGGATTGACAAATGACTCTTCCTGTTGTATCTCTGAAATCTTGTGTCCATCCTCAAAAAAACAGTTTGCGACTTCAGCCTGCTCTGTGCATAATACAATTTGACTCCCGTTATTATTGTCCGGAAGATATGTTTGTATCCAATCCCATTCTTCTATGGTAGACACGCCATTTAGGACAATCAAGTATTTCTTCTTGGCCTCATACCCATTAAAATCATCAGCCAAATTATAATCATGCGCTTCCATCTTATTCTGAACCAGCACCCTGCTAGTAGATACTCCTTGTGGCGCTCTCCCAATGAACTGCCTTCTCAAGCTCCCGATGAACTCCTCTGGATTGAAGGGGTGAATCAACCTTACCCAGGCATGGCACTCAAACTCCCCTTTCACCTTCTGATAGGCCGCCCTAACGATGGACGTCATCCTGCCATCACCACTTCCCCTCACTACCATCACTCTGAGTCTGAGATTAGTCCCCTCCTCAGCGATGAGCCGGGCGAGGTCCACCTTCTCTTCCTTGCGAGCTCGCCTAACGTCGGAGTCACCGGTGGTAGTGGGAGAAGGCTTGGAGCCAGACGTCGCCGCAGCTGCAGAGCTGCCATGGATGAGGTGGTAGCGCATGTTTCTCTGGCTCACGTCTTCCACCTTGGCTCGCAGCTGCTTCATCTCCTTGGCGATGCGCCGCCTCTCCCGCAAGGGGAAGCGCCACCAGCTTGTGTTCTCCAGCCGGACGGCGTAGTCCTGGAGGCAGTCCTCGACGTCGTAGGCGACGTCGCGGACCTGCTTAACCCACGTCTTCACCACCTGGCCGCCATGGTGGTGGTCATGCTCGCTGTCGGCGGCCATGAGGAAAGACTGCATCATCTCCAGCTCGTCCCTGATGAACGCCTGGTCAGCCTGGACGCCGAGCTGCAAGGCGATCTCCTCCGCGACGGCGGATTGGGCGTAGCCGAGCGCCCCATCCAGCACAGACTTGCCTAGGCTCACCACCGTCGACTCCATGATCACCACCTTCTCTTTCTTGGATTTGTGAACAGTATGTGTGTGGACTGTGGGATCGAGAGCAATGTAACACCCCAGCTCCTCTTCAGCCCAGAATGCTACTAACTCTCCAAAATATATAAAATTTCGACAGCATCTCCTTTGTTTATATGGGCATCCATAACAGGCAATTTATATCAAGTGTCAAATATGTCGTAGGAAAAAAGGTGGTCTTTGGAAAGATGCCCGACTCGCCATTGCCAAGCAAACAGCAAAGGGAAGAATAAAAACGCACGGTGAGAGGTAACGGGAAGAATAAAAACACATCGTCGCATCGATCGTCTTTGTTAGCTTTCTAGCACACCTAAAGGATGGATACTTCTGTGTAATCAGGTGTAGCCGTACTCCCTTGTCCAAGGACTATACCCTGGCCTTTATACACTCCCTCCGTCCCAAAATATTTGTCGCCGTTGACTTTTAGACACATATTTAATCATTCGTCTTATTCAAAAATTTAGTATAAATATGTAAAATATAAGTCTTACTTAAAATACATTTCATAATAAAACAAGTCACAAAAAAATAAATGGTATTTACATAACTTTTTTAATAAGACGGATGGTCAAACATGTGTTCAAAAGTTAACGGCGACAAACATTTTGGAATAGAGAGAATACATCCCAGCGCTATGACCAAATGTGCCAAACATGTAGAGCCTGTTTGGTTCATTGCCTAAGATTGCCACGCCTAATCTAATATTTGTTCTCTATTTTGTGCCAAACATAGAGGGAATATTTTCTCATATAGTGGTTAATTTCTGTCTTCTTGCGTAGTTTTTTTTGCAGAGGTTTTTCATGTAAAAATCTAATATTTGTTCTCTATTTTGTGCAGCTATTTGTCATAACACATTCATTTTACATGACTTGCATTTTAGATGCATGCTTAATTCAGCTTCCATGATGTTTGTTTCTTTTAGCCTCTACACGGTGGACAGAATTGCAGGCCATGCTGCTTCCGAGGTACTGCGAGCTGTGGGAATCTCGATCTCCAGCATTTGCTTGTGTGCCACTTCACCTCATCAAAGAAACGAATAAAGATCAAGAGATTGTAGGCCACTTCACCTTTGCTTGTGTGTGCCCTGTCCAGGGCTTGTGCTCGAGGTACTGCGAGCTGTGGGAATCTCTCCAGCATTTCTCCTTAGTCCGTACCAAAAAATAAAATAAAACCTGAAGGAAATAGCCCTTTTTTTTTATCGGGATTGCTAAATCGCAGCGCCTGCGCCGGCGCCGAACGCGCAGGGGCCCTGCGACTGCGATATGCCCTCTCTCAACGACGAGCGCAGCCAAGCACAATCGATGTTGCGTGGTTTGTATAGGTACATATTTTTTCTATTTAAATTTCTCTTTTCCATATCTATTTTATCTAGAATCCAGATTGCGTAGAAAAAATTTCATAATTCTTCTAAAATCCTAATCAACCCATTTTAAATGCTTTTCTATTTTTTTAATTTTTTGATTTTTTTCATTGGCTAACTTTTATTTTTTGAAATTTTTATTGATTTATTTTATTTTTTGTAATTTGTTGTGTATTGTTTATTATAGATATATTTTGTTATTTGTAGGTAATTTGTTGTGTATTGTTTATTATAGATATATTTTGTTTTTTGTAGGTAATTTGTTGTGTATTGTTTATTATAGATATATTTTTGTTTTTTGTAGGTAATTTGTTGTGTATTGTTTATTATAGATTTATTTTTTCCTGCTTTTGTAGGTAATTTGTTGTGTATTGTTTATTATAGATTTATTTTGTTTTTTGTAGGTAATTTGTTTTTATGTTTATTATAGATTTTTTTTGTTTTCTGTAGATTTATTTTGTTTTCTGTAGATTCATTTTGTTTTCTGTTTATTATACGAAGCTCAGCGAGGTATGTTGGGCTTTTGCCGGGCCTTTGGGCTTGGCCCATTGGGAGAAATAAGAGGGAGAGAGAGCAGCCGAGCTAGCCCTAGCATAGCAGCGTGCGTGCTGTTGCTTGCAGCTGCTGGCGGCGGCGGAAGCTGTTCCGCAGCTCGCGGTGGCGCGCGGCGCGTGCGACGTGGGCTGGTTCGCCGGCTTCCTCGTGCGGTTCGTTGCTCCCCCAAGTTGTTTCCCCTCTCTATTAAGCCGGTTGCCCTCTTGGTTCCGAGTACGTGCTTGCACGAACTCACATCTCCCCTCTTTTCTGTGTTCGCTCTGCTGCTCCTCCTTCCCTGTCGGTTCGCCGGCTGGTGGAGGTTCCGTGGTGGTGCTGCTGCCCTTCCTCGACTTGGGTACCCGGTGGCCACGGGTTGGACGCCGAGTCTCTGTGCTGCTCCTCCTCTGCTCCTCGGGTCTCCATCTCGGCTCGGCCGTGGTGGGGGCGACGGCATCGTATCTCCGGGTCTCTTCGCCGGTAGTGCTTCTATAGCACGGCGATCTGATTTCTGGGACAGTGCTTCGTGCGCGCTTTGCTTCTTCTTTGCTGGTTCGGGTCCGGCACTACGTGAGTATTTCTGTTCTTTTGTGCAGTAGGCCAATTGGTTTCTGGAGGCCTATTCTTTGAATAGGAACCGATTCCAATTAGGGTATATGCACTGTGATCTTTGTGGGCTTTATAATCTGCTTGATGATGATTGCACTAAATTGAGGTGATTATAAACTATTTTTAAGGATCTTGCTTTACCTAGATACGTACTGCTCATAATCTGTGTTGTTGATTATTATTTCTTGCATTAGCTCTCAGTGTGGTCACTGGATATATCTAATTCTGAAGTCATATTGATATAGAAAATTAGTGCTTGTGATTGGCCTGAGAGCAGCACACTACTGTGTTATAGTTGCTGTTTTGGACTGTCTTTGCATTCTGGCCGATTCAATCTTGATCCTTAACCTGCTGTTACTGAGTTGCTAATTGCTTTACTTGCTGGTTAATAATCTATAAGTATTAGATTTTGAGCAGTGCTGTTCTAAGGTTTAGGATCCTAATTTACAGTTTATATAACCAGTGATATCAAGCTCAAATTAATTGTTGGAAGGCTAATCTTATTTAGCGACCCTTAATTTGCAATCTGAAAATCATATAACACCAATTTAACCTGAGCTTGTTACTGGTCATATTGGTTTAAACACTGCCATGAGTTTTAAGTTATTGCTGATCATGAATTTATTCGCTTTAATGTTTATATTTGAAGAATTTGTGATTCTGAATTTAATTCATGGTATGATTGGTGTTTGTGCTATATTCGTTGTGAATTACTTGAGTAATCTACTTATACCGCAATATTTCCAACAAGGTATAGGTATGTATATGTATGAACTCAGCGAGGTATACGTACGTATACGTTCGTACGTGTGTACTCCGAAGCTAGACGTATTTATTCATACGCATGAATAAAATGCCGTATGAATAAATACGTACGTGTGTACGTGTTTGATCCATCTGGTGGCCTTGGTATGTATACATACTTATTCATACGCATGCCGTATGCTGCATGACTGTCTGTGCTGCGCAGCGCGCCAGCGGGATTAGCCTGGTCTGGAAGGGGACAGAGTGGCGGACAATGCAGTTGATAGGTATAAGGACACAAGCATTGGAAGACTTATTTGTGGCTCTTTTATAGTACTATCCGTTCTAAAATATTTGACACCGTTAATTTTTTTCAAACTTTGACCAATAATTATTAAATTAATTAGTTAAGTAAAGTGAGATGAGTACCACTAAATCTGTCATCAAAAATATTTTAAATGTGCTTTGTATAATTGTATGTTTATTTGTTTATACAAATATTTATAAAAAAATGAATAGTCAAACGAATGCAAAAAAGTCAATGATGTTAAACATTTGAGGACGAAGGGAGTGTCGAATACTGTAATGTAGGGTGGAACTGCATGATGGTGGCTATTGTAAAACCTTACTACCGGATGTAGTCCGAGGCATAGACGTAGTCGAACAATCGTGCAAAGCGAGACAAGAACACAACACATAGGGTGGAGCTTCTCTTTATTAATTTCATATCAGGTATACAATAGGGGGATCCACCTCTTCTTTTATAGTGCTGCTTAGGGTTTCGGCTAGATCCAGAAGAGTAGAGGGGATAGGGAGTCGCCTTGCCAAAGTCCCCTCCTATGATGGATAGTGTCGATAGGGCAACCGTTGAGGACCAGCATAGAGGTTGAAGTTGCGAGTGACATGGATATCCATTCCTACTAGCGCGCCCCAAACCCCCGCACCCCAGAGGTTGTCCAGAAGGTAGGGCCAAGAGACTGAGTTGAAGGCCTTCTTGAGGTCAAGCTTGAAAAATAGTGAGGTGGTGCGAGATCGATGAAGGGTTTTGGCTCTGTTTTGGACAAACAAGAAATTGTCTTGGATGTGGCATTTTTTAATGAAGGTTCTCTAGCACGGCGAGATGAGTTCGTCCATGAAAAGAGCAAGGCAACAGGCTAGGATTTTGTTAAGAGTTTTCCTAGATCATGGATGAGGCTGATTGATCGGTAATCCGAGGTGAAAATTAGCTTGTCTTTTTTGGGGAGGAGGATAATGTGGGTGCTGTTGAGACACTGGAAGCCATGGGCATTGAGGTTGAAAAGGCTCTAGAGCACGGCTAGCAGGTCTCCCGAGATAAAGTCTCAACGGGCCTTGTAAAAATCCCACGAGAAACTATCAAGGCCTGGAGCTTTGTTATTTGGTAGGCTAAAGACCACTTGCTTGAGCTCGTCCAACGAAAGGTCCTCCTCTAGGGCAGAGAGGCCCGAAGCAGGCAGCCCAAGGAACTCCCAGTTGAAGGAGCTCCCCCTATTTTGTCGTGAAACACAGTGTGGGATCTGGAGGCGCTTAAAAGGGAGTGGATAAAATTCTTTTGTCTACGACCGTTTGCTTGGAGGTGGAAATACTTGGTGTTAGCATCACCGAGCTTAAGCCAGGTGAGGCGGGAACGTTGCTTCCATTTCATTTTTTCAACAACACTGGAGCCAAGGATTCTTTGCTTGAGGAGGCCGCGTAGATCAAGCTCGGCTGGGGAAAGGTGGCGTGTTTCTATATATTGCGACATCCAGGAGATAAACTAGTTCCAAGGCGATAGTAGATTGCAGTCTAGTGTTCCCCACTTGGGTACGACTCCAGGTTTTAAGGGCTGAGGCAGTGAGTGATAATTTCAGCTTAAAATGTACCGAACATGTAATATTTCCTCATATAGTGGTTAATTTTGATGCCTTCTTGCGTCTTTTTTTTTGCATAGGTTTTTCACGTAAAAATCTAATACTGGTTCTCTATTTTATGCAACTATTTGTAACAACACATTCATTTTGCATGACCTGCATTTTAGATGCATGCTTCATTCAGTTTCCATGATGTCTGTTTCTTTTAGCCTCTACACGGTGGACAGAATCGCATGCCATGCTTCTTTCTCGTTTTTTTCCCTGAGAGATGCTCACTCTTTCAACAAAGTTAACAAACTAAAGCAAAGTAGCTGATCTGAATGTCCTGATCAAGGAACGAATAAAGATCAAGATTGTAGGTCACTTCACCTTTGCTTGTGCGCCCTGTCTAGGACCTGTGCTCGAGGTACTGCGAGCTATGTGGAGGGCTGGCAAGTGGCAACGAGGTGGTGGGCTTGAGCGAGCCAGGCCTAACTTGGCTCGGCTCGTTCACTGTCGAGTTCGAGCCAAGCCTAGCTCGTTCACAGAACGAGATAAAAAAAAAGCTTGGCTCAGGCTCGTTGAAAGCTCGGTCCGACTCGTGAGCGCTCGCGAGCCTGATGAACAGTTTAATATACGCTCTTTAGGGTTTGAAGAATGGATGTTTCAGCGGTTTTGATGGAGGATCGCCTTCAGGATTAGACTTTGAAAGCCTTTTTAGACGTATATTAGGGATATGTCTAGTCATAGACAAGTGAATGAGTCAATTACAAGTGGTATGAGATTAACTAATACCTAGAAACCCATGAATCCACGAGCCACGAGCGAGCTAGCCCTAGGCTTGGCTCGGTTCGCTAATTGACCGAGCTAGAAAAAAACTCAAGCTCGGGCTCGTTGGCCTATGAGTCAAGCCTATGAGCAGCTCACGAGCTTCGAGCCCAATTGCCAGCCCTAGTTGTGGGAATCTCGATCTCCAGCATTTCTCCTTAATCCATGATTCCATAACCAACAAAAAAGAAAATAAATCCCGAAGGAAATAGCTCAATGCTTTATCCCACAACTGTATGGAGTAAGTAGGTAAGTAGGGACGGTCCTAGAGAGGGTAGAGTGGCGGACAATGTAGTCGATAGGTCTAAGGACATAACCAATGGTGGACTTATTTGTGGCCATTTTATAGAACTCTATCCATTCTTAAATATTTGACACCGTTGATTTTTTCTCAAACTTTGACCAATAAAATTTAAATTAGTTAAGTAAAAGGAAATGAGTACCATTAGATCTGTCATCAAGAATATTTTAAGTACTTTGTATGTTTATTTGTTTGAACAAATATTTATAGAAAAGACAAACTGTCAAACGAATGGAAAAAGTCAATGGTATTAAACATTTCAGAACGGAGGGAGTACCTATAATATTGTAATAGTAGGGTGAGACTGCGTGGGGGTGGCCATGCTCATTGTCTAAATATATAGGAAATGAGATGACTTCTCTAAATAAAAACAAATGAATCATCAAGAACCAAATTTCGAATTAGGAGATAGCGTTACGCCTTCACATAAATAGAACAAGGATTTCATATATTCTTTTTGTTAGAGTATAATGGGCATCAGGGCAAGGCCCATCTCTTGAATACTCTCCTCATGATCAATACATAATTTAATTCCCCCTATTCTCATATTCAACATGGTATCAGAGCAGATCTTCCTGCCTCTCTTCCCCAAACCCTAACTCCTCTCACCGCCGGCACCAAACTCGTCGGACTTGTCCTCTTCCCCAGCGCCATCTCTTCATCTCCGCGGCAGGACTCCTTGCTGGCGTCCACTCCCGCGCAGCCAGACTCCAGACGTACGCGTATGTGATATCAATCTTGTTGATTTCCTATATTACTCGATCGATCATGTGTTCACGTGTCTCCTTATTTGATTAGGGGCCTCTTTGGTACCTTGTTTTAGTTTAGTTTTTGTTGGAATTGCAACTTTTGTTATTTTTATATACACCATTCACTTTATTTTTTGAAAATAATTTTTTTATAACTTTGTAGGATTTTTCTCAAAGATCTCAAAAAAAAATTAAATAATTTATTTAGCCTTTTCATACCATTTTCAAAAGTGGTCAAATTTTACCAACAAAAACTTAACTAAAACTAAACAAGCTATCAAAGAGGGCCTAGTTGCTCCTACAGATTGATGCAGTACGAGATGGATTAGATTAATCCATCCATTTGTTTCTGGCCGCTGGACGTCTATACGCGAGTTCGATCTTTGATCGATTGCGTCTAGTCGCCGTCCTCCTCCTCTACTCTACCTGCATCTCCTCTCCGGTCTCCAAAGTCTACGTCGGCGCTGTATCTCTTCCTACATTCTGACAGTCCGTGGGGACACAGAACACGGCAGCTGGCGCTGACCACAAGCGGCATCGGCACCATCCTGGTGTTGCCTCCTTAGCCCTTCCGGTTCCGGGCTTCCCGGCGGCGCCGTCGCGTTTTCGGTCGCGTTGTGCGCCCATGCTATATGCGCCCGACACGCCTCTGTCTACGGGTGCACCTGGACCGCTCGGCTGTGCACCCGGACTTCTGCACCCTGCTCTCGGCATGCCCTCGCCGTTTGCGCCAGCGGATGGGCCACTACGTCACCCTGCACCAGCTCATTGTTGGGCTTTTGCCCCTTTTCTGGGCCGGCCCACATGTGAGGATAGGAGAGGAAGAGAGAGAGGAGCAGGCAGAGGAGGGCAGGCTCGCCCCGTTCGTGCCCCAACCCTAGGGTTGGAGCGGCGCGGGCGGTGGCGTTGCCTTTCTCGGCGTGCGGGCTCCGTGGGGCGTCGTGGCCGTTATGGCCGGGTATCTCGGAGGGCCGGTAAGCAGCTCTAACCTTTTTAGAGGCCGCAGCTTCCTTTTCCTCTCGGCACTGAGTTTTCACTGTTTTTCCCCATCTCTTCTCACTCCTCTCGCGACCTCGCTGTTCGGTGTTTTCGTCGGAGCTCCTGCTGGCTTGCTGGCCGGCGCTGGTTGCTGGAGGTGAACCCGCGCCGCTCTCCGTCGATCTGGTGCTCGGTGGCCACGAGGTGGACGCCGTGCCCTTGCTGCTCCTTCCTCTGCTCCTCGGGTTCCTCCTATGGCCTTTGGCTGCGGTGAGGGATATCGACATCGTATCTCCGGATCGTTTCGCTTGTGGTACTTAGCACGGGCGATTTGATTTCTGGGACAGTGCCTTGCACGCTTTGCCTCGGCTTCATTGGCTCGGATCCAACGCACTGTAAGAACTCGTCGTCTCTTTGTCCAGTGGACCGATTTTGTTATTTCTGGAGGACTAGCCTTTGAGCTAGAGGCCATTTGACCTAATCTGAATGCACTGTGTTGTGGCTCTGTTAATTGTTCGATGATGATTGCTTAAATTTGAGGCTTACTTAATCTGTTTATTAAAGGAATCTGCTAGACCTAGATAAGTACTGCTCTTAGCTTTCTCTGTGGTTGCTCTCTGTGTTTGGTTAAGCACTTGGGAGTAAGGTATTAGATCAATTTACTGATGCCCTGTTTATTTCCTTAATCTAAAGAACTAGTGTGTTGATTGTTCTTGATACTAGTTAGTGCAGTGTGCAGTTGAGCTGCTGTTCGGCTTGATCCAGTGGCTGTTTGGGGTCTGGCCGAACTGTTTTATTGACTCAATAATATTACCAAAAGTAACCGACATGAACCTTCTAGGCCTGTTTGATTCAAACCCGATTTGCTCTTCTTTTATTTAGTCTTTGGTCTTCACGTGAGTGAGCTGTTCCTTGCCATATATGGCTCCATCGTGATTATTCTGGACTCTCCTATTCGGCTTGATCTCCACGTAATGCCCCATAACTAATCATGTATAGCCTCGCGTGATGCAATCCGACTATGAATCTTCCAGGCAGTTTGATAGCCTCACGTACAGCCTCACGTAGCTCGTATAACTTCGTATAATGTATGCTATACGAAGTTATTACGGGTCCTGGTTGACAGAGGGAGCAGGATTAACATCCACTTTGTTAAGACCTTAGATCAGATGAAGATTCCTCGTTCAGAGCTACGGCAGGGATCTTCTCCTTTCCACGGGGTAATCCCCGGGACGTCCGCAGTACAGCTCGGACAGATCTCGTAGCCCGTCACGTTTGGGACCAAGGATAATTATCGGACCAAGAGTCTGAGCTTTGAAGTGGCATACCATGCCATGTTGGGAAGGCCAGGGATCGCCAAATTTATGGCGGTTCCTAATTACACTAATCTTGTCATGAAGATGCGGGGCCCCTATGGCGTAATCGCCATACCCAGCGATGTGAAGTAGTCTCTAGTTTGCGACAGCGAAAGTTGTGAGATGGCAGAGGCACTTGAGACATCGGCCGAGATGGAGAAGATCTGATAGGAAGTCGCATCTCTCCAAGAGGACGGGGACATAACCGCAAAAAACCAAGCCAAAACCTCCATCCAATCAGCCGAGGAAACCAAGAAGATAGAGTTGTACCCGTCGGATTCGGCTAAAACAGCCGTAATTGGGACAGGGCTCGACAACGAATAGGAAGATGCGCTCGTCACTTTGTTGACGCGGAAAAGTGGTTTCCCGGCACCAACTACCGCCGAACAACAGGGGATCGGGCTTTCCGAGGACGTGCCAGCCGATTTGACCTTGTGTAATCGGCAAGGTTTCCGATAGGCAAGCTGCCGGTGAAGCAATGAAGATTTACCGATAGCTTGATAAATAATCCGATGATCGGCTTAACGATGAGACGTCGAGCCGATAGAGCAGACAAGCCACCGGCGAAGCGATGAGCGCTTTACCGATAACTTGGACGATAATCCGACGATCGGCTTAACGATGAGACGTCGAGCCGATAGAACGGGATGGAACCTAACACCTCCGGCGGACGGCGATGCGCAGCAATGCCGCCGAGAGATAGTATTCCGGGCGAAACCTAACTCCTCCTGGCGGACGGCGATGCGCAGCAATGCCACCAGGAGATAGTATTCCGATGCCGACGGCGAGGAGATCGGACTGAACTGAGACAGTCCCTACCGATGGAGTCGACGGCGAGAAGATCGAACTTAATCGAGACAGTAGACGCCAGCGTGTACTTTGAATACCGATACGAGCGGATCGATTGGATTCATAGCACAAGGGTGAAAGGTAGACGAAATAGTAGATGCATTATTAATTGATTGAAGAGAGATCCTTTACATGCTGCACGGCAGCTCTTATTTATACTAAAGACGCACCGGCTAATCCGGTAACTTGACATGGGCTCTATCTTTTAGTTATCTAAAATAACTAACCAACTAGACTTATCGTGCAAGGCACGGACTAGATACAAACTAACTAACCAACTAGACTTATCGTGCAAGGCACGGACTAGATACAAACTAACTCAAATATTATCCAAACTAAATATCCAACGTGAATAATCTTTCTTTCTTTTTTAGCCTTCATGTACGTGATAATCCCTTGGCCTCCAGGCATACTCTTCCTTGATTAGTCATGTACGCACGCATATATTGATTAGTCATGACTAGTTGATCGGCTATTCCATTTCCATGTACACACGCATGTGTATATACATGTTGATTAGTTAAGCACGATCAGCTCTTGATCTTTCCATACATGCACGTGTATATATAACCCGATCAATGCCTCCATTAACGCACATACAAAAATCAACTGTATCATATCTATGCTTAATCATATGAACTCTCCTTTGATCGGCTACCGAATATATTTGCCGCACCATTAATGCATAAACCGATCTGCTAACCGGTTCATCATCTCTTTTGATCGGCTATCTAATCCTTCTGCGTATATATGCATGCATAAAAGCCGATCATCATCTTTTCCAAACATTAACCGATCAACTAATAATGACACCCGAGTGTATGCCGATCTAGCTCCTTTTTTTTTGTCGAATATGCTATTTTTCACCCTCTTTTTGGCACCAAAATAACCGTAATTTCGTGCCAAATTTGGGTGTCAACAGTCTCCCCTACCGGTCACCTCCACTGGTCATCTCTCTTTTCCTGTAGGTGATAGGGATCTCACTCTACGTAATATCCTTATCACCCCACACATAATAAAAAAATCTCATTTCTATTCGTCGGTTCACCATAGATAACCAGTGCTTCGTTGAATTCTGACCCGATAGGCCTGTCTGTAAAGGATCTTCGTACCGGACGCATCATTGCTAGGTGCAATAGCTCTGGTGACCTTTATTCCTTCCACCCCACCGTCCCTTCACCCCATGCCTTTGTTACCTGTCGCAGCTCCACCACCTGACATCAATGCAACTACTGATCTCTTCCGGCTGAATGTCTAACCAAGTGACCGACCATGTACGTGCCTTCTATTAAGAAGATTTGTGTGAATGAATTGAGTGAGCATCACTTAGCTCCTCCTCAGATTATCTGCCTTATATATACAGCTGACTGTTACATATGATCCGGCATTGCCGGGCTATCACTCAACGCAATGCACACACTACGCGATCCGGAGTACGCGGTCACCACGACGCAGCGCATGCCACGTTCATCCGGAAGACTAGCTTAGACGTTACACTGTGCACCGTTACAACGTGCAAATACAAGTTCTAATATCTATGGACGGTACTCAACACGAAGATAACTCTCACCAGTCACTCCATCATCAGAATAAACCCGGCGTTGGTCAATTTGGTTGAACAGGTCATTCTTGAGGCTGAGTTGCCTGTCACGTAGTTCCTGCCAGTAAAGCAAAATTTTCTCTGACGAGTTCTCTATACTTTTGAGCCGCTTCAAGCGCTCTTCCAAAAATGTGAAATCGAGACCCTTAATTGAAGCTCATTTCAGAGGGTAACCACAAGGTCCAATGAGCTGAGATTCATACGGCACAAATGAACTGGGGTTCCTTCCAACTTGTGTCTTCGGCTGCTGCTCCACTAAGCTATGATCTCCGGTAGCTTCTTATTCATCTTTGAGCCCAAGATCGCCGTGCATAGCACCGGGATCTGATCCATTGTCTTGCAGGTAGGGCTGGCACTTTAGCTCGTAGCTCGCGAGCTGCTCGGGCTCGGCTCGGTAAAAGCTCGGCTCGTGCTCGGCTCGTTTGTAAATGAGCACGAGCCAAGCTTTATTTCCAGCTCGTGGACATTAGCGAGCTGAGCCGAGACTGGCTCGCTCGGGCTCGGCTCGTTTTGGCTCGTTTACATAAAAACACAATTTATTCCACATATTATTTATTAGAAAATGGTATATCCCATACCCAAAGGATCCATAAAATAAGCCAAAACCCACGTATGCATGCACAAGTCTTTTTCACACTCATATATGCAATGCTAACTTGTATTTTACAAAGGGTTAATGCCTTAGAAACTTGTGAGATCACTGTTTCCCCTGGCTCGCGAGCGCTCGTGAACAGCTCACGAGCCGCCAACGAGCCGAGCCGAGCCTGATTTCCAGCTCGGATACCATGCTCAGCTCGGCTCGGGCTCGGCTCGGTAACTAACGAGCCGAGCCGAGCCAGAGGCCAGCTCGCTCGAACTCGGCTCGTTTCCACCCCTACTTGCAGGCCATGAAGGGAAACTCTTCTTCTTCATCACCTGTCGTTTCGGAAGGAAAAATGATTTCTTTGAATCACCAGGGCAAGAATCTATTGGATAAAAAAATAATCTGGAACTAAAAGAACGTCAGAATGATATATCCCGAATCCCGAATCTGAAGCAAACGGGTCGCACAGATGGTGCGACGGAGGAACTCCAGGCCTATGCACACTAAGAGCATCCCCATCTCACCCCCCAAATGCACCTCTATTTCAAAATTTTTCAAATGCAGCAGGAGGGAATTTGATGCATGTGAGAGGGAATTTGCACCGTAGCGATTACTGTAGCAGTTACTGTAGCGATAGAGGGAAATTTAAAGGCCCTGCTGGGGATGCTCTAAGCCTCCCCCTCCAATCCTCCATACAGAAGTATCGCCGTGCACAGCGACCGATTAGGCCTTGCTTTTTCAGCTTAAATAAAAATTAAAATATAACACTAAAAATTTCTTCTTCTTCTTCTTCTTCTTTTGCATAAGGGATATTGCATCCCACCTTCCATTACCAATGAAGATAACAGAATACATCCGAGTGTTCCAACGAGCGTTCAACTCCCACACAATGTATCGGTCACACAATGCATCAGCATCCGATTAGGCCTTGTTTTATAATTTCTTATTTTCATGCAAGCCAAACACTGCATACTCTGTAACTACTTTGTTTCTCTTTTAGTGGTTCTTCCAAAGCGCCCAAAACAATTCTTTTTATGATTTTTTCAGTCCAAACCTTCTATCGAGGCTACACTATCTTCTCAAATTAAACTGTAATGTTGGTTTTAGCTGAAAAAAAATGTCTAAGAAACATCGATCTACAAGTACATTATATACGGTCGATAGGAGTAAGTAGAAGCAACAGCAACAACAATTTGGTTCTTCCAAACATAAGGTAAAGCAGAGTGTAAAATTTAGAGAGAAGATATATGGCCGTACATAAGCTAGCAGCCTAGCACTAAAGCTGTGCCTGCCCACCCATCCGTTGATTTCTGGGGCGCCGTGATGATCATCCAAAGCTACGAGTGCGAGGCATCAGCATGAGGCTAGCATATGTAGATGATCGCGCCGCCGCCAAGGCCAAGCTGTTGGTGTTGGACATCAGCCTCGCCGCCGGATGAAACAAGAGTTGTTATTGGTTGCAGCTCGGCAACCAGACCAGACAATCATAGTATATTACACACTCTCCAGGATATATACAAGGATTAAGGAGCATCGATTCTGCAGGTACATTACATATGGGCATTAGGACTAGTAGTAGCAACAATTAATTTGGTTGTTTCCAGACAATAAAGTAAATATCGTGACCCCGGTTATCACCAAGATCCACTCACGATCTATTGTTAGTCGCAGAGATCAATGCTAACAACTCATGAGCGACATATTTGAGCAATCACCATACATCCAACATTAACTAACAAATTATCCATAACATATGTAAAAGTACTTGGTTCCACAAATACCTATTACAATAATTATAGTTTATACTAATCCAGAGTGCGAATAAAAGTAATGCAACGGAAAGCAAGCATGATGACAGCTCCAATCCAACCCCGTACGATAGCTAGTCGTCAGCCCCAAAGTCTTCAGCGGCGTACAGAGGTCCGTCGTCTTCTCCTGAAGTGAAGGAACATCGATTGCAAGACACATGAGTACAAAGTACTCAGCAAGGGTCCTTAATGAATGCAAGGCCTCAAAGGATAGGTTGGTTGTTTTTGCACAAAACCTATACTAATCAATTATTATGAATTTGTTGTAAAAACAGTTGTAATTAATGTAATGATTCCCAACGCACAGAGCTCGGCTCCATAGCCCCTCTGCAAATTAAATAACTCAGCTCGAATAGATCACTTAACTCTATTCAACTCCAAACCCACATTAATTTATTAAACACATGAGACTACCATGTACGACTTTCCTCCCCTCCCTTAACCGTGGGAATGGCTATCATGATAGTTTTGACTCTACAGAGTTTAGCACACTTTACCCACAAGCCCAGCGGTACTATTACGTCTTAGCTCTTCCTTAGGTGCCCAGACCAAGTAGCTGTACAAGGCAGTTCATTAGATCCTTCTGTTAATACCGATACCCCCTTTAAGGATACGACACTACAGGTCCCCCTCGTGAGCCAATGGAACCTGAATGTCCGATCTTTTCAAAGTACCGTTGTAACACCCTGGCCCAAATTCGCTTAGAGCCCAGCCTGCCTACGGGCTGGCCCACGCATGCATAGCACCTACTTAGACTTTTCGGCCTCGCTTCGTCTAAAAGGGTTCGAGACTCATGAGTACAAAGTACTCAGCAAGGGTCCTTAAATGAATGCAAGGGCCTCAAAGGAATAGGGTGGTTATTTTGCATAAAACCTATACTAGTCAAACTATTAAGTAATTGTTGTAAAAACAGTTGTAATTAAAGTGATTAATTCGAACACACAGAGCTCGGCTCCACAGCCCCTCTGTAAAAAAAACTTACTAAGCATGAATAGCTCATTTAACTCTACTCAGATCCAAACCCAACCATCAGATTAATTAATTAACACATTTGACTACCATGTACGACTTTTCTCCCTTCCCTTAACCGTGGGAACGGCTATCATGATAGTTTTGACTCTGCAGAGTTTAGCACACTTTACCCACAAGCCCAGCAGTACTGTTACGTCTTAGCTCTTCCTTAGGAGCCCAGACCAAGTAGCTGTACAAGGCGGTTCATTAGATCCCGCTGTTGATACCGATACCCCCCTAAGGATACGACACTACGGGTCCCCCTCGTGAGCCAACGGGAACTCAAATGCCCGATGTTTCCAAGGTAAACGATACCAACCAGTTTTCACTAACTACTAAGCCAGGAATAGAACATGCTGTACACACATGCTTAAACTAGCACTTGTGGTTGCACCTATAAAGTTCGGAATGTAAGCACACGCCCAAGTCCTTAGACCAAGATGACTCCCTCCAACAATCCACAAACCAGAGTACCATCTGACTAGCCACCTTGAGTCAACGCACGCCACGTAGGTTTTAGTTGATTAGGTTATTAACATAACTCAGCATCTCCAACATACCAAGTTACAAGCAATTAATTAATGATCCACCTATCAACTACCAACCCACGAGCACTAGCATATCTAAGCACAAAGGATAGGCTAGGAAATAACTAAGGCAGTCAATAAACAGGATATGATTCACAGAGTCAAAGACGCAAGTGTGAATATAATAGGTTCTACCCTCGACCCATCAATTTAATGTAAGAGTAAAACAAACGGAAAATAAAAGTGAGTTTTGCAACTTTCAGTAGCAATATGCACCACCTACACTTGCCTTGGTAAAAGTCCGAGTCTTGAGGTCCTCCGGGTTGATCTTGAAGCGAAACCAAACATGAACAACGTGAACAGACCCGGTCTACAGCGATCGATGCACATGCACAAGAAAGTAGCAAATCAATCAATAAATCAATCAAAAGTATATATAAATAATAATTTTATAAAAAACTAGAGAGAATTTGGGTTCCAACGGCTCTGAATCACCCTAACTAGACTTCGGATGCTCCGGGAATTAAATATTGAAGTTCGGAGGTGTTTAGAATCTAAAATAAGGCTAAACCGAGGAGAACCGAAAAAACCGGTGGTTCAGCCGGTTCAGGCGGTGGCTGGGCTGTGGGGCGCTGTGAGACTGACCGGCGGGGTCCACCCGCTGCGGTCCCGCCTGGCAGTGAGGGGCGCGGTGGCTCCTCCGCTGTGCTGCGCAGCGCGCGCGAGCTGAGGGGGACAAGGGCGCGCTGAGGGGTGCGGGGGCCAGGTGGCACACGCGGGGTGGCGGGGCGGCTGCGCCGGTCGGGGCTAGGGGCGCACGCGAGCAGGGCGGGGCCCGCGGGCAGGCGTAGGGGGCAGGGGATGCGGGGGCAAGGGCGGGAGACGGCTGTGAGGTGGCGGCAGGCGCACGGAAACCAAAACGAAAACAATTTCCCCCACGGCTTCAAACTTGTGGCCAACTATGCTCCCTCAAATCTCAACGGAATTAGGCGAAATTTATACTCAAATTGAAGCTTGCGAGATGCTCTACACAATGGAGAGGTCAAAACTGGGTTTTGGGTCGAAGAAAATATGAGATACCTCGAAAAGAGCTTCGGGAGTAGATCAGAACTTGAGACGGCTAGGTTTTCCGAGGTGGGACTTGGTGTGTCGACTTGAGGGGGTCTAGGGGTCCTTTTATAGTGCCAAGCACGACCCAAGTCGGCCTCTACAGATATGGTAGGTTTAGAATTAGAGTTCTAGTCCAATTCAGAGTCCTAAAGATGGAATTGAGAGTTATAGATCATGATTCGGCTTGAGATGCAAGAAACACGTGGGATATAGGTTCTAGAAGGTTCTCTTACGAGTTGGGCTCGGGTTTTGGAGTTTGGGCCATCATTTCATGTGTTTACGACTTTCTAGACATCGTAACCCACCGAAACAAATAGGTAATGAGAATAATAAGGCTTGGCTCAAAGCTAAAGCAACTGTAGGCTTTCTAAGGTTTATCGGAATTTTTCTAGAATTTTCTAGGGTTTTCTAGGATTTAATTGAGCTAAAGCCTAGGGTTCTGGGCATAAACCTTAATTAAAATAATTTAAAAAGGGTTTTGTATATAACAGTTCCCTATTAAATATATTTTTAGGATTTTTAAATTACAAGTGACATACAATAAAATAGAGGATGTCATAGTAAAGCAATGTAAAGCGTAAAATCAGAGAGAGCGTAAAATCAGAGAGAAGAAACATATAGTCGTACCTGCTATTCAGCCCAGTATCCTGAGATGCGGTTTGTTCTCATGATTGGCCACTTGGTCTCGCAAGCATTCCATCAAGTGTGGCATTGTTTTCCTTTCACATGATTGATGATTGTATTCAACAAGTCTGGCATATCTTATCGTAGACAGGACCTACATGATTGCGGCCTTTATCTAATGTACGAGTGGACCGATGCTTATTCTGATTCTGTTGTTTAAAGTTTGCTTGGACTGTTGGCACAAGTCGTCACATTGTTTCAAGTGGCACAAGCATGTGAAACTCTCCAAGGAAATAATTGAAAATCTTTTCTCATTTTTGTGCAGACAAAATGGTACTACTACTTGATCCTTGGCATCATTGATGTGGAAGCCAATTATATTGGTAATATCAATAAAATCAATTCTGCGTTTATATATGTCAGCATACCTTTTGGGGGACATAATGCAATTTCTTTTTTGGTTTATGCAGTTGTGAAGTTTTATCAATACACATCTTTGACAAGTGTAATGCTTCTTGATTGTTGGTCAATTCCCTGTGTGATTGTTCTTACTTGGAACTTTCTAAAGACAAAATATGGATTCAGAAAGTTTGTTGGTGTTGGAGTTTGTGTGGCTGGCCTTGTACTAGTAGTATTTTCAGACGTCCATGCCTCTGATCGAGCTAGTAAGGATATATATTTTTCAGCAAGCTATTACAGTTCCACAGCGAGTTATGTGTGGTATTTTCTTTCCTTCCATTCGGAAATGTCTTGCAGAAGGACCCAAACCTTTGAAGGGTGATTTGCTTGTAATCCTTGCTTCCATGCTTTATGCTTGCAGTAATGTTACTGAGGTACTAGCTAACAACTTTTAGCACTTGCAAGTATTCAATTTGCTTTGTCCTACTTGCACCAATTATTTGATTAATTGTTTCTTGTTGACACCATCCTCAACTGTAAAATAAACATTGCATGATGTGATTCATCAATTTATCTTTCAAATATTTCAGTAATATATTGTCAAGAAAAACAACAGAATTGAATTGATGGCTATGTTGGGTGTTTTTGGGGCAGTTGTCAGTGGTATACAAATGTATCCTTCAAGTTTCTTTGATAATTTTCAATTACAGCACTCTAATTTTTACTTATCATTTGCTTGATTTTTTATCTGATCATGTCTGATGAATTGATCAATTGCATTTTGGGTTTCTAGAACTCCCATATATATTCTATATTATGTTTCTAGAACTCCCATATATATCCTGGTGCGGTAAGTCATTTTTATCTGTTCTTGCGCAATTGCACACATTCTTGTTGAGCTGTAATAGCTGATATTGAATGTCAAACGCTATGGTCAAAACATGGAACCTTTTTATATACAATCAACTGTTTCTTAATGGGAAATCTTAATGTAATTACCCACCATAACCATTCCAGAGCCCATATGGCAGGCTTGCTGCAATTTCTTACTCCTTATGATAATTCATAACCCACTGATGAGTGAAGACATAACTTTTTTTAAGACAATTTTTCCTTAAATTGGCATGGTCTGTTATACTGTTTCAGGTGCTCCCTTTTATTGGATTTGCGTTAGCAATGTTCCTCTTCTACTCAACTGTACCTACGCGCGCGGTTGAAGGTAATGCATGATCGCTGAGCTTAACCGACTATCCTGACTATTTTGAGAGCTGTCCGAGCATAATCCCTTGCCTGGTGCAGATATGCGGGGCAACCATGCTGAACCTCTCATTCCTAACTTCAGACATGTGGGCTGTTCTGATCCGCATCTTTGCTTACCATGAGAAGGTATGCCCACTGTAATATCTCTGTGTATTCCGAATTTCAGAAGGATAATTGGAACACAGATGTACTCACCAAGCGTGTTTACTCATGGCCAGGTGGACTGGATGTACTTCCTTGCCTTTGCCTGCACGGCAGCCGGCCTTGCGATCCACTCATACAAGTAAATTGCCAATTCTAATGCTATCTCATTATCTCAAAAAAAATGTCAATTCATCTGCTGCCGCTGCATCATTCTGATGTGCTACAGGCCACACAATTCTGTGCCGTGAATGCCATTTTCTCACTACTTAACTGAGAGCTCTGATGCATGCAGGAGCTCCAAGGAGGCTGAGGAGACAGCACAGGTCGCCGGGGCTAGTGACGAGCAGAGCAGGGAAGGGGATGAAGAGGCTGGGATGCAGAACTCCTGTGTCGACAATGGCGGCCCGACCTCTATCAAGAGCTCATCATAACTCAAAATGCAAGAACCTCCAGAAACAGGCAGCCCTCTGTTGCAGTTTACATGAGCCGGAGAATTCAGAGCAGAGCAGCAAATGGCGATATAATGCAGATGCTGTTGCACATGCGCAGGGTTTTTGTCCGATCCGTTAACATTATTTTGGATTGCTATAGTATATAGTACAGATGACTTTTTTTTTTCGGCTTTGCTATTTCGCAGGCGCCTGCGGTTTAGCAAAACGCGCAGGCGCCTGCCGTTTTTCAACAGTGCTACGTAGAATGCAGGCGCGCGGCGATGCTGCTAGTTAGTAGTTGTATAGATTTATTTTTTTCCATTTAGATTTCTCTTTTTTGTATCTATTTTATCCGGAGTCCAAATTGCGTAGAAAAAAATTCATAATTCTTCTAAAATCCTAATCAACCCATTTTAAATATTTTTCTATTTTTCTGTTTTTTTCTATTTTTTTGTTATTTTTTATTTAATTAGCACTCAATTAGTGAAAATTCTAATGAATTTCTACTGTTTTCCCACATTTTCATTTATTGGAAAAATGTTTTGCGATAGTGGAATTTTTTGCGCAAGGTCTGATCCATTTGATTTCAACCTACTTTCCTGAATCTAATACTGATTGGTGATCTGGGGAAAACTTTGTTGGCATAAACAAGGGACACATTATTCACTTCAACTTACTTTCTGAATCTAATACCAATTGATAATCTAGAGAAAATTGTGTTGACACTTACACTGACTGCCTAACTTATACCACTTGCTTTATGGAGTCAATGGACACACATGGTTATTTCATTAGGTGCAGTGCAGTTGCAAAAAATTGAAAACGCAGAAGGAAGTTAATTAGTTAATTCACTTGGATTTAGTAGGGGGCACTTGGTGCAGATGAGGTATAGTCACACCTACCCCGGTGTCTGTGACAGATTGTTAATTCTCGAGATTTTGTATATCTGCAGATTATTCTGTGAGATGGTTACACTGTAGGCTTTCATATTATGCTCTGTTCAGACATAGCATCATTTCAGTCAATCAATTACAATAGCCGCATCTTTTTTTTTGGCTTCTCACTGTTCACTAGAAATGGTCCCATTTGATGCCCTGATCTCCTGTAATTTCTACACGAATTCTCAAGTCAATACTGCCAATTGCCATTTGAAGAAATGTTTACACTTGCAAATAACTATATCTCCACCCAAATTAAGCTCCTTGTGGTGTTTGGAATAGTTGTGATTTGTAAGTCGCAACTAACTATTTTTTTCAGTCGGTGATATTATTCCTTGGAATGTGGGTTCTTGTTCATCCAGGTAAGGAGGCAGTTGGAGTTGTGTCTGCTGTGGGTCCTGGTGTTACAAGTATCAATATTGGTGATGTTGTCGGGTATGTTGATAACCCAATGGGTTCTTATGCTGAGGAGCAAATTATACCTGCAAGTGTAGCTATTCCTATACCTCCCTCAGTAGACTTCAACACTGCAGCGTCTGTTTTACTGAAGGGGATGACTGCATATGTCCTTGTGCAACAGGCTTTTAAGGTCGATTGCCAGTTTGCCCATTAACAGTTATTTCTTTTGTATTATGCTATCCTAATTCATTAATTTAGCCTCCCGGATATACTCTATGGAAGCCTTAGACAAAGGGCAAAATACTTCTCATTCTAGCATGCAACACCTCCATCTTGGTTTTTTCTATGCAGGTTCGTACAGGTCATATTGTTCTAGTCCATGCTGCTGCTGGTGGAGTCGGTGCTCTCCTTTGCCAGTGGGCAAATGCCCTTGGTGCTACTGTTATCGGGACCGTTTCGACACAAGAGAAAGCCACCCAAGCTACTCAAGACGGATGCCACCATGTGATCATATACACAAAGGAGGATTTTGTAACCCGGGTTGCTGAGATCACATCAGAGAAAGGTGTCCATGACGTTTACGATGCTGTTGGGAAAGACACGTTCAAGGTACAGGACCCTCTTTACCTACCTACAGTATCATGCAGAAATCCCTCACACTGCACTGGCATTGACGGAGCCTTGCCATGAAAATTTTGAAATCAATGTCTAATCGTCGACTCCACGTGTTAGAGCAATTTCTTGCCTCATTGCTGATGCTGAAACTTAAAACTATTTCTTTTCTGAAACTGTGTTGTGCAGGGATCGTTGGCCTGTTTGATGCCTCGTGGATGCATGGTCTCTTACGGCCAGTGTTCAGGCAGGCCTGACCCGGTTCCACCGAGTGATCTTGCGCCAAAATCGCTGCTCCTGGCCAGGCCAGGCCAGGCCTGCTGCATTACACAACCACTTGCGACGAGCTGCTGCAGATCGCCGGTGAAGTGTTCGACAATGTCGCATCAAAGGTGCTGCGTGTCCGTGTGAACCATGTGTACCCTCTATCAGAAGCAGCTCGCGCACACACCGATCTCGAGGCGCGGAGAACCTCTGGGTCTATTGTGCTTGTGCCTGATAGCTGAAGACTGAAGAGAATAGGAGACGCCATTGGTTTCGGTGTCAGTCTTCAGTGCTGCCAAGCATTATCCGATCTGAGGTACCCCATTGCTGGGTGCTTGGGTTCTGTGGCGTATGGTTCTGAACTGCATGCTAGACTCTTGAGTTTACTGGCTCGCTAAATTGATGAACTGTTTGGTACTTCATTTCCTTGCCAAAGGTGAGATGGCAGTTCGATGATGTAGGGCTTGTTTGGATGCTGGCCGTGGCTTGCCGTGCCCGCGGTTGGCTCGCCGTGCCAACGCTGCTCGAGGGCGAGCCAACGAATGGCGCGAGCGGCCGATTCCTTCGCCCGCGTCATTGCTTGATTTCACGTTAAAATTCGTTGGCTCGCCGATGGATTGGCATGGGCGCGCGTTTTGGCGGCGGCAATCCAAACGAGCGCCAAACTTCATGGCTCGCCCGATGGTTGGCACGGCAGCCCACGGTCAGCATCCAAACACGCCCGTCTACGAGACTTGTCTTGGTTATACGACTCCTGAGTACAGGAGGGCTAGCATTATTCAGCCATTATTCAGCCATTATTCATCTACATTTTTATCTTTTGTATTTTATTTACTATAGTACTAGGTCATTCTAACTTAGGTCTGTATCAGTGATGCTCTGACGTAGATGCTAACCTCATGTTAGCCTGACATTTCGTATTTATGGACTAGATAGTTGAGAGAGATGGTTTGAAGTCAAGATTCTAGCATTGTCCTTCTGCCATTTCTTTGGTGGAGATAACAAGACGATGAGGTGAAAGACTCCTCTGAATTCAGATTTATTTTTATTTACAACGCAAATAGAACCTCAAGTTTTTTGAGCAGAAAGTAGAACCTCAAGGTCAAACCTATCTATTCGCTGTCTTCATCCAGTCGTAGCTTGAAGCCAAAATTATTTTGTATTGGGGATGGGCGGTTTCGTTCATGGCTACTGGCTAGCAATATTTGGAGAGCAAAGGTAAGCGAAAGGAAAAGGAGGAACCACAGAAGCCTGAAAAAGATTCTCAAGTTATAAATGGTCAACAAGTCAAGAGCAATATGTTTGGCCAATCAACTTCGCAAAAATGTGAACCATAATCTTGCAGAGCATCTGACTTTACCCAAGAATATGTTAGATTTCAGCAATTTAATAGAATCTATCACTGTTCTCACACCTCATGAGTGAGGATGTCCTACAAATAAGAAAAGAGATGCATGAGCATCTCTAGGTGGGTCTCTAAACGATTCCCTAAAACACTATTGCGGACAACCTCAGCCTCTATAACGTTTCAGCAGGGTCTCTATCTCAGCCTCTAAATTTAGAGACTCTCCCCAGAGCCTCTATATTTAGAGACTCTCTAGAGAATCTCTATATCTTTTCGAGGATAAAGACTCTGTTGGAGATGATGGAAATATAGGGAATGAATAGTAATTTAGAGAAGGAATATAGAGAACGAAATATAGAGAAGCTGCTAAAGATGCTCTAACGAACCAGAAATGAAAGGGACGAAACACAAAATGATTTAGGTTCAAGTTGAAAAACATGAACCTTATCTTTCTACACAGCTGCAAGTGGGTAAAGGGGTTTTCCCATGAGATGCCCAGCACTCGAGGGTCAATTGAACCCGAGGATGGATCCAAAAACCTGAAATGATTCAGCTCTCTTTAATATAACGGCTCCTGCTGTTGTTCGTTCATAAGTAGCATTTTTTAGGTTTTTCTGGCACACTGACAGCATGCTCATGATGCAAGTCTTCTATAATCTGCATACATTGTTCTTCCTCATTGTTTCTATGCTTCCTGCGATTGTTGATCCAGATGTCCCCACAAATCCTAGTGATGCACAGCTGCAAACAGATTCTTCAACATATAACAAAATTTCAGGTAGTTGAACTGGATCGCAATCTTTCTTAGTAATTTCTATGGATTTTGGAAAAAATCCAGACCTTATGCCATGTTCAGCAGCCATAAGCTTTTCCACGGTTTGCAGGACTAATTCATCATTTTCCTTCAGAGTGTGCAGTTCATATCTCCTATCTTTTGTAATATCTGCAAGATAGGTTTTCGTCCAGTTTGTTGGTGGAAGATCAGTCATGATGAATATGCGAATAGGACCACTAGCCTTATTTCTCTTCATTTCCCACTCAAGAGCTTTCAGCTTCTCCTTGAGGGCAGAAAATGTAGCTTTCCAGTGATTCTTAAATTGTCCATCTAACAATCTTAGTTGTGCACAAAGAAATGGCTCCTTGATCTTGTTTTTAGCGAACTCCTTCCCTGCTGCAATGATCTCTGGGGCAAAAGGAAGGAACTCAATTTTCTCAAGTATAGTTTGTATTCTACGATCTTTTGGTGATTCATGGATATCAAAATAAGACTCCGATCCCTTGTATGATCCTGAGAAAAGTGTACCAAAGGCCAACAAGGTAGCATCCTCAGCTTCAGAACCAACCCCTAAAGACTTGTATATGTCTCTGCGCCTCCCAACATATGAGATCTTCTTCCTCCTTTTTAAATCTTCATCTGGTTGAAAGGAATCCAGTGCCCCATCATTATTCTCTTGGTATGTCCAGACTGTTGTTCTACAGTCATCCTGTACATGATACACACAATCACTACTTTCACTGACTCCTAAACCGGACATCAAAGATCGACATCTATTGTAGTCACTTGAAGATAATCTGCCACCAGTAACAGCACAGCACGACCCAGAAAAGCAAGTCTTCCGCATGTCTACACCGCACCACAATGAGACAAACACCCTGAAATCAATTGTCCTAACCAGACCCTTCAGTGGAGATAAATCAACTATGTCTCCCAACGCAACATACCTGGAATTTAATCAGATAAACTCATAAACAGCAGCAACCAAGTTGTTATCATGCCAAGATTCAGCCAGAAAGACATCAAAAACGAGAAAAGTATACCACTTTATTGCTAACATGTAAAGTGAATAGTCTACAGGTGTAGCAGCTAGTCAGCTACCAATACTTCTGTATCTTTTTATTCGTTTCGGCAACAATCTCACTATGAAAAGAAAGCAAATGCAGAGTGATCTGCCATCTTGAAAGGAGCCGACCATTCTACAGAAGATTATACTGTCTTGCTGCGTGCGTTGTTAATCTAGTAAAGA
>SPJY01034214.1:156625-201469 GCA_005191435.1 Raddia distichophylla | reverse complement strand
ACCGGATTCGATGTCGAGCTCGCTGGCGACGGGGAAAAACGCGGCGGCTCCGGCGAGGAATTCCAGAGACTCCGGTCAACCAAACCTGTTGTCAAAAACCAAAAATGGATTTGTGGAAGATTAAGGTAGATCATGTTGGAAGGAATTCAACGAGGAAGCTCACCCAATGCTCCAATCGAGAGAACAAAAGGGAAGAAGAGCTCGTTGTTTGGAATTTATAGGGAGATTAGGGGTAAATGAAGAGTCTTTTCTGCACAAATGAGCTTCTAAATGACCAATAAAACAGTAGAAACCGATGGTTTAACACATGCTTGATGGCCATTAGGGAACATAAAGGATTCGTTGCAAAACTCCTCCATTTACATGGATGCATGCAAGGACATGAAGAGGCAGGGAGTTACTCTGCGTAGGGAAAATAATGGGAGGGAAAGAGTTCACTGTGTAGTGTAGTTTATATAGGAACAGAGTACACAGAGTCGGTGGGCACTGAGAAGTCATCCATAAAAAAAATGAACAACAGGCATCGGAGAAATTAATACCTTGATTAGAATAAAGGATGGAAGATGAACTGAACAGACAATTGATCTAAAATCCTGGCATCCCCGAAATAGCAGGGAACCTACAGGAAGAGCAGGGAGTCCTGCGTAGGGAAAAAGAAAAGGGAGAGGAGAGAAAGATAGAGAAAAGAAGAAATGAAAGAATGGCAAGTGGGTCCTAGGGAAGGTGAGGGAAAAAGATGAGCAAATGGATAATTAATAGGGCCAAATATAATATAATAATAATTTTCTCTTTCTAGATAGTATTTATTTATCACATAGAATAATTGAAGTCACAATATAAATTTTAGTTTTGGAAAGGACCTCTAAATATTATTTTATAATTATCATTTTCGAACATATGTAACTAAGGGTTACACAATTGTAGGAAAATAATTATCAAAAGAAATTATTTAGATATGGTTTTCACGAAGTCACCCACAATTTTAAATTTTATTTTCACAAATACATTAGCCTTTGTTCATAAATAAATTACCTTTTATTGTTTTAGACTAACATATTAATTTTTATGCTTTAAAATTTATATGCATAAAATTTTAATTATGCAAATTCCATGCATGATTTCATTTATATATAAAATTTATATGC
This sequence comes from Raddia distichophylla, assembly GCA_005191435.1. Lineage (NCBI taxonomy): Eukaryota > Viridiplantae > Streptophyta > Magnoliopsida > Poales > Poaceae > Raddia > Raddia distichophylla. The sequence continues at coordinate 200,324 of SPJY01034214.1, read as the reverse complement.
ACAAAATTTTAATTATGCAAATTCCATGCATGATTTCATTTATATAAAAATGAGGACGTTACACCCAAAAAACGATACACTCCCCGTATTAATTTTTATGCTTTAAAATTTATATGCACAAAATTTTAATTATGCAAATTCCATGCATGATTTCATTTATATAAAAATGAGGACGTTACACAATGTCGGTCGGCTTACTTGCACACCGACCGGTGCGACAATTCAGTACATGCTTTGAATTCAGGTAACACTTTTATTTGAAGAAAATAAGCAATGGTTTTTTTTAGAATTTCTAGATTATTGAAGAAAATAAGGCAAATAAAAAGAATGGGGGTTTAGGTTACTTACTTTTCGACGTTTGAGGCCAAAAGCTTGACCCCAGGAGCTCTTCATGTTGCAGCAAGTGTGATGATGTAGCTCCCCCATCATCATTTTTCTGTTAGGCCCTGTTCTTCTAGCTGCAATATTTTTGCCAAACACAACTATGAGATTTGCAATACTTGTTATATAAACACATCTACAGCCATCCGTTTAAAGGGATTTTGACCTAGGAGCATAGGATGGTTGAAAGCCTCGTACAAGATAGCACTCATGGAATTGAAAGGTATGTCTAGTGAGAATGGGTCTTGGGTTCTTCAAGGATGAAACTTCCATTCTCATTGACAAAACCTTCCTTACAAGGCTCTAGGTTTGGCTTCGCAGGAACGTCCATAGACCAAACACATTCAACTTCACATCTTTGTCTACGACGTTCTACGAGTGCTTCTACTCCCTCAAAACTGTCCCAACCATCATCGACACTCCTTTTCTTGATATGTGTGTGTTTAGAATTGCCCAAATCGAGATGAGGAATTTCCTCCTCCCGAACAAGATCAGGATGCCAGTCCGGACCAAAGAACCATTTGATGTACACTTCTTTCTCCTTAACCTAATCAAAGAACCAATCGGGAGCAGGATCGGGAATTTTCTTGACACTCGGGGAGATGGTAGCATCAAGATCATCCTCTTCTTTCTCCACGACGGGATCAAAGAATACTTTAGGGAATAACTCAAGAACTAGCTCGTTTTGTCGAGTGATGGGAGCATATAGATCATCTTCATCCTCGACTTGGGTTGAAAGAACCTCAGGCACTAGATCAGGGGAAGGCAAATCATCCTGATCTTGCCTTACATCCTTCTCTTCGACACAACGGTCTTCAGGCCATAAATGTCCTAAATTTTGATTATGTTCGCCATAGCCAGAGAGGAGAGGCTCCTCCATAAGGGGTTCAGATGGTTGAAAGATAGTGGTAGGATTACCCTCATGGAGTCCCGAATCCCAAAGTTCTTGAGAACGGGATGAAAAGCCGTCATGAGATTTTCTATCAGAGACTTGGGTTGGAGCGCACTAAGAACTGTGGTCCGAGGATTGAAGATCCAAATGTTTGGAGGTTTTTTTGGGATTGGGATCTTCATGGGAGAGCGTCGGGTTTGTGGAGTAGGATGGTTTGGGAATCCTTATTTTAGGTTGGCACGAGGGTTCAGGGTTTTGGATGACGCGGCCTGGGAAGGGGCTCGAATGCCTTTCGTGGACTCATGTGATTCCTCACAAAGACCCGTGAAGGGGATATCAAGGATTTATCGAGAATTCCCTTCCCTTCCTTCACAGTCATACAGATAAAGGCTCCTCCGAAGGCCATATCAAGGAATTGAGCACTCTTAGGGTTAAGACCCATAAAGAAGTGCTGCATGAGCATGGGTGCTGGTATGGCTAGATCGGGTGAAGGATCGATATTGGCGACTAAAGGGGGGTGAATAGGAGCCTAGCTAATTTTTTTGTATCACTAATACCCCAAAAACCAACTATAACAGTTACAACGAACACATGGCGTGCAACCCCAAAACTCTCCTCGGGCAACCCGTCTAACACCCGGTGGTCGCCCCAAATACAAGATCATCACAACATAGCGCAATCAAAATTGGCCTTTCAATCATTTCGACGAACACATGGCATGCAACCTGTGTGTGTCAACTCTAGGTCGTTGTTGCTCCGCACGAGCAGAAACCCACCGCACCGTCTGCTCACCAACGCTGCCCATGGCCGAAAGAACCGGTTCGCCACCAGCAAAATCGCCCAGGTCCGCCGCCGCCTTGCTGCCGTCCAGAGGCCGGCGCCACCCTTCGCTATGGCCGGTGCGTCACCGTGCCAATGCGTCGCCAGCCGTGGATCCACACCGCTGCCATCCAGGGAAGGGTTCCCATCGCCAAGACCGCGCCCTAGCGCTGCCCAGGGCCGGCGCCGCCCATTGCCGTGGCCGGCCGGCTGGCCTCTCTCATTTGCCATCGTGTAACCGCCGTGGGGCCCGGCCGGTGCCGTGCCTCCCCTTGACCGGCGAGCGCGCCGTGGCCATGTCGCCGGAGCGCTGCAGGTCGCCGCCCTCATGGGCCTGCCGCCTTCGGCGCTGCTCCCATGGCTGCATGCCGCCCATGGACGTGCCGCACCACCTCCTGGCCTTCTCCCTCTCTCTGGATCCCCTCTCTCTCACTCTAAGCCATGGCCGGTGGCTAGGCAAGGGGAACCCCAGCCACCCCTTCTCTCTCTCCACCGATCTACACTCTCCCTCTCATTGATTTTCTCTCTCCCCCTCTGGGAATGTGTATATGGCGCTGAAGAAAGAGTTGTACAGGGAGTGGAACATGGGCAAGCAGGATTAAGATATGCCCCTTTTTTCACTTGAACTCACTCACGCTCAGATATCTCTCTCCTCCAAATCTCTCTCAATTTCTCTCTCTAGAAAACTCTCACTACCGTGGCCACTTTCTCCAAGATTCTCTCTCTAGCCCACGCACTGGAACAGAGATGGAGATGGATTTGATTTTCCAATTGCGCTGTGGAGAAGGATCCAGGAAGCTACCCTTGATTTCTCTCTTTCTTTCTTGCGGCAGGAACACAAGAGCAAGACGTGCTCTTTTTCTTTCTTTTTTTTTTTCCTCTCACAAACCGATGAAAAGGATCAACACAAGGCACACAATATTGAAAATATTTTTGCTGGATATATTTTGAATATTTTGGCCCACCTTTCACACCAAGGGAGAACCCTCTCTCCCCTCTCCTCACACCTCTCACTTAGGGCTACATGGTGGTGGAACAGCTTCAACCCTAAGCCTCCACCCCTCCTTATATAGCCACCCTAAGGAATATTCCCCAAATATTCCGGCATCCCGAGAATGTTCAGTACCGAGCCACACAGGGCCCGCACCCGGGTTTTTTTTACATAGGCTAACCCGTAACCTACAGGGTTTTAACCATACCGGCTAACCCAGAGTTGAACCAGGGTTTTTCACGGGCTAACCCAGAACCTGACAGGGTTTCTCACACACCGGATAACCCAGAACCGAACCAGGGTTTTCCACGGGCTAGCCCAGAACCTGACAGGGTTTCTCACACACCGGATAACCCAGAACCGAACAGGGTTTTACTTCCGGGTAACCCAGAACCGAACCAGGGTTTTCCACGGGCTAACATAGAACCTGACCAGGGTTTTGATACCGGCTAACCCAGAACCTAACCATGCCCGAATCTTCAAGCGAAAGCCAACCGCCTCCAACGATCCTTTCACCTCGAAGCATCCGCGTAATTTCCTCGGTCGCCAGCCTATGCCTGGGCTGACCGGACAAAACAGCTTCGCCACCAGGTTATCGACGCCGCAGCCTCCAGCTGCCTCGGATTCCTCACCATGGCTAAGCTTCTCGATTACACAACCTCATGTGACCGCCAGTCATCGAACCCAGTCGCCTGCACGCCTCCGGACGCACCAGCCTCCAGCTGTCCCCGCGAAGCGTCAGCCACGTACCCGCCGATACCTACATCACTGAGGTGAACACATACGAAACCAACGCACCTTACCTCTCCTGCAAGGTTAGCTCCACACAAGATCAACCAAAGGCAAGCTCAACAACAACACGTGTCGCCCTGACACGACCCACCGAACACCGTTCATTCACGCTCAAGACAGCGTAGACAGAACACCACCGGACATCGTCCGATCGAAACTCTCCGGGAAACCCATCACTACTTGATGTGTCTAGTCGGCATCGGACACCGTCCGCCAGACACTCAACTGGTGTCCGTTTCACAAATGCAACTCAAAGCACTTCAAAATCACATCAAAATCAAACCCGCCACATATATTCATCACAACACAAGGAGACCCACCACATGGGTCTCAACATCGGGGCTTGAGAGGACGAGTTCGGTGAAACGAGCCCTGGCAGTTACCAAAGATTCCATCGCTCCTTGTCAAAAGGTAAGAACTTCGACTCGGAGATTGACAATTTTGGAGAGGGGGAAGTAGGCTAAGCAGAAGTTATCCCTCAAACCTTCCCAACTTCCTCCTACATCGCCTACGTAAAAGTAATACCACTCTTTGGCTAACCCCCGTTAAAGAGAACGGAAAGAGCTTCCATTTCACGGTCTCATGGGACATGACCAAAATAGAGATGGTAGAACAGATTTGCTCAAAATCTCGTAGGTGGTGGTATGGATTTTCATCCTTGATCTTGGAAAATGGTTTTTCTCGAATCATGGCTACAAGTACAGCATGAAATTTATAGCCAAGTGTATCAATAGGTTGTGTGCATGGTGGATGCACCAGGGACTTGCCCTTCAAAGCCGAAAACTGATAGATAGGAATGATGTCCATGTGGTGTGTGTGGTGGTACACGGGCAAGCATGATTCGATACTAGAACAGCTACCGTTCCTCGCCAACGGCACTAGAAAAGCTTGTTGGCGATTCATATGTCTAACAGAATTAATCTGCAAGTGCACGGATATCACGGTAGCTTTCACCTGGAGTATTCCAAGGTACTTATTTCCATGAGGAATGACAAATGTTCTAGTCTAGAATATAAATTGATTAGATGGATATGGTAGTAATGACGGGAGTGGGATAAGATAATTCGGGTTGAGAGGTTTTATAGGTTTCACTAGCCAAGGATACAAAATCACCAAACACAAAAGCTGCTCTGCATCGGAGCTCGGCCGATTAACTACCACCCGCTATCAGTTAAGAACACCGGATGGTTATGATCACCCCTGATTGGGCTCGACTGGGCTGAGACTAACAGGGTGGATTTCACAAACTGCAGCGCGGATAACAGGGCTGTCACCACCAACTACCTACCGATTTGCCGTTGAATCAGGTGTCTACCGGGTACTAACTAGTCCAGGCACCACGCCTATAGCTAGTAGTACTACGTACCAAGTCGTCACTCTATAAGCACCCCCACTAAACTGGCACTAATATCTCTTGTGACACCCAAGCACAAAGATTTAGCACTCAAGATCTAGCACGAGCCTAATACCAATAGAGAGACAATATGCATGAAGTAACTTTGCTTTATAATTAAAGGGATAGAATTAAGTGTTACCAAATAGTTGAGTGAAGCAGAACTCACACCCAAGTTCAACTCCGGAGCACAAAATGGAAGAGAGCCGACACGCCGACTTCTCCCTAGCACTCAGTTCTTCTCTCTCCCTACTTCTACATTTCTATTTGGACAGCGTAGCGCTGCATTCTTCTTTCCCGCACTTCTCCATGCTTTGCAAATGAGGAGAGGGGCTCCTTTTATAGTGCACCGCAGCGAGTGAGGGTGTGGCACGTGTGCTCTTCTCCCCAGCCGAAGGAGTACGTGAGGGAGCATCCAAGACGGTCGGCCGACCAGGCTTCGGTTGATCGCGGTCCTCGGTTTCGCATGGGATCCCTCTTTGACGGTGTAGATCATTCCCTTCAGGAGGTTTTGGCAGTTGAGGCTGGTAGAATTTGTGTTCTTGAGAGCCAAGTGATCCTCTCCAATGCAATCTCATCTTTAGGATCAAAACCAACTTGCATGGATGGTTATGATGGCCTCTCTGTGTGTTCCTTGGCATATGGGAGAAAGACCGAGGCAAATTGGACCAAAAGTGCGCCGGCCGACCAGGCTTGGGTTGACCGGCCTGGTCTGGGTCGGCTGGCCTAGGTATGGGTCGGCCGACCTGGTCCCAGCCTGGCTCGCAATCTTTCAGAACTCATTTCTTCCTCGTTCGAGTTCGAGCTCTACACGATGGTGCATTCTAATTTGGCATTTGAAGACTTTTACAAATATGTTTAACTTAAACACCATCTTATGCCCGATTTGCATATGCCCGATAAACCATCATTTCTTGTGTATTTTGGGTGCATGCCTGCAAAACAAGAGACTACACCAAAACTCGTGGGAACTCATTAATGTTAGGCTAAATGTATCTTGAATTTCTTTATTTTGTGGATATGCTAATGGTCAAATGTATACAAAATGTTGCAATTAAGGACCGTTAACACTTATCTTCGCCATCACACTCGTCACCATCACACTCTCATCACGCTCAGGCTTTAAATAGGGCCTTGGCAACCACCCGGAGCTCCAAGACCCCTCACAGACACTCCCTCCTCCCCTCTACTGCCCAGAGCTTCATTGTGCCGTCTCCTTCTCCAACTTCAAATACTCACACCACCACTGCTCTGGTTCATTTCTGGCCATTACTCCAACAACCAAAAGGCACCACTCTGCATCACCAAGCTAGCGCCTCTATCACCTAACCCCTGCAATCACTAGAGTTCCATCACTAGCGTCTCCTGCAGGCGTCACCGCCCTGAGCTCATTGAGCTGCCACCTCCGGCCACCATGAGCTACAGAATGAAAGATGTAGGATTGTTCCCGAGCCTGTTGACTCTGATGGGTGGATAGAGTTTGATAGGGTCATGACTGATTTCAATGAATTAAGTACATGTCGATAGGTGACTAACTGGGGGGTCACCGCTGGTAATGAATTTGTACGAGGGGACGCTAATCAAGAACCAGGCCAGATGGCTAGCACAAGACAGGGTTATACAGGTTCAGGCCCTCAACGGAGGAGGTAATACCCTACTACCTGTGCTCTGGGATTATTTGGTGGATCGGGATGCAAGATGATGCTCCTATTCGGTATTTCGATGGCTCGTTGCCAATGGCTTTTACCCCCTCCCTTTATATAGTGCAGGGGGGATAGAGTTTACAGTAAGTCGCGGGGTATATGGCAACTATTTCCGTTATGATGTTACATGGAATGCATGCATGGATCTGCTAATTACATGGGGATATCCCATAAACTCGGATCCTTTCTTGCGGCTTAAGTTACGGGCAATCCGAGTGGTTTCCATCTTCGGCCAACCGACCTGGATCGCCCCCTGTCTGCTCCTTTATGGGCCTTCTAGAGGATACCCGGGGCCCATGCAGTCCACAGTAGCCCCCGAGTGCTTTACGATCGAGACAGATGCTTGGCCCACTGGTTCCGCCTAAATCTCCCGTAATCTGAAAAGAGATCGTAAAGGACTCAAGAAATCTTAAGTTTTTATCTCGAAACGGCACCTAGATTGGCAATACCCAACTCCAGCTTACTCGGCCCGTTGGGCACGTCATTTCGACAGGAGGATTCGGCTCCTGGGCATCCACCCTTGCAATACAAGAGCGGCCATCGGCCCGTCGTGGGGCATGCCTTAAGCCACGCCATTATAGCTTCTGTCTTTGAGTCTTCTCTTCTTTGGTGACACCCCAAGAATCTCCACCTCCATCCCACTTCGACCACAATGGCGAACATCCTGGAGATGATCCTGACGTGGGTCGACGAGGCCCGCGCAAAGGACGAGGAGGAAGCCGCCGCCAAAGCCGCCGCCAAAGCTTTCGGAGATGAGCTCTGGCGAGATTTTGCTCAGATGAAGGCGGAAATCTCCGCGGAAGAATCCCTTAGGGTTCTAATCAGCGGGTTTCCACAACTCCACAAGGTGCGCCTCCCCTTGAAGGATGCGCTGGTTGCAGCCCTCCTCGCGCATGGGGGGTACTACTAAGGCCCTCCCGCCGGGGGGACTTTTTATTTTGCTTCTCCGCGAGCCAGCGACGAACTTTAGCTCGATGTGCTGTGCCGCGGAAAATATGATCATGAAGGGAATATGCCCTAGATCAATCATGAGATGATTGTGTAGTACGTCTTTGTTCATGTACTTTTCGATAACTAGCTTATCAGGTTCCATGAATAATGGTCATAACTTTGTTCATCAAGTACGACTTGGTTGTGAGACACATTGTTTGTATGACATTATTCTAAACTGATCCCTGATCCAGAATCATTACGAGGAGCAGTAATGATTGATCGGCACATGTATTGATTGATGGTACTGTTTCACATACCATAGATATTGTGGATATCGAATCAATAATGTGGACACGTGTTAGAGAACACGGATGGTTGGATTGACCTACTCCGAGACACTGCTGAGATTGTTATCTTAATAGTGCCATCAGATTGTTGTCTCGAGTGGTACACCTATATGGTCCTTAGACCTGAGATCATCATAGAGTCCCAGCATGCGTAGTTGTATACTTTGGGGTTATCAAACGCTACTCCGTAACTGGGTAGTTATAAAGGTAACTTACGGGTATGCCGCGAAACATGGCGTAGGGGTGTGATAGATCAAGATGGAATTTGCCCCTCCTCGATAACGGGAGAGATACCTCTGGGCCCCTCGGTGTGGATGGATAAGGAAAGTGCGCGGCCGTGCCAAGGTGACTAATTGTTAGTCACATCTTATATCCATTACACGGAACGAGTGAATGGGTCGAGCTATCACAAGGGTGGCACGCATCTTGCCTTGAGCTTGACTGGTGTCGTGTGGCAAAGGGATCGGTATGTACGTGTGTATCAAGGTTTAGCCGATGAGATCATTCTGTGCATTCGGGGGTCAATATGTGTTGCTAGATACCGCTATTGATCTGTGGACTGGAAACGGGTTTCCGGGTCCGCGGCCGACTTGCACATGAACCTAACGGGTCACACACTTAACGGGTTGGAACATGCTTAACGGATTCACTTCTGTTAATGGGTTTCGGCGCGTGGATATGGATCCACGTAGGAGATAGAGTCCTAACGGGTCTTCTAGTGTAGAAGCCCGTTATCACGTCTATATAAGTTGGAGGCCAGGGGCGGCGCGGTACATGAGTTAGATGCACTCCACCAAAACCCTAGCCGCCGCGCCCCTCCCGCTCCTGAGGAAACCCTAGCCGCGCGACGTGGTGCTAGCACACCGGCGCGCGACGTTCCACCCCTGGACGTGTGGATACCTTAGAGGCACTGCCGCTTTCGCGGACGTGCTTGCTGATCGGCGACCTCTCCCCGAGCCAGGCGACCTCTCCTGGAACACGGGCGACCTCTCCTGGAACACGGGCGACCTCTCCTGGAACACGGGCGACCTCTCCTGGAACACGGGCGACCTCTCCTGGAACACGGGCGACCTCTCCTGGAACACGGGCGACCTCTCCTGGAACACGGGCGACCTCTCCTGGAACACGGGCGACCTCTCCTGGAACACGGGCGACCTCTCCTGGAACACGGGCGACCTCTCCTGGAACACGGGCGACCTCTCCTGGAACACGGGCGACCCCTCGGCGAGCACGGGCGACCTCGCGGCGAGCCGGGCGACCTCACCCCGAGCACGGGCGACCCCACGGCGAGCAGTCGGCGTACTGATCGGGGCGTGTTCGACTACTTCCTCTACGTGCGCGAGTCTTCTTCCGCTGCATCCGCGCGTCGAGGGTAACGATCCATGGTCCCCTACTTACATGTTGATCCTGGGTGTGCGCGAAAATTTTGATTTTCGGCTAGCGTAGCCTGCGCGTTCCCCATCAGTGGTATCAGAGCGATCATGTGTAGTTTCGGATCTGGATCTGGCGCATATTTGATATGTTGCTGATGTTGTTCACGGGTTGATATGATCACGGGGTATTAGAGGTATGAGTTGATAGCACCACGTGACAAAAAGATTAGTTCGCCCTCTTTTATATTCAAGACACACAACTCCCATACCGGCTGGTAACACCATCTGGGATTCGTGTGCGATGAACAAATCGAGGCAACAGATCGAGATCACATGCGGTCGCCGTCTTCTCAAGGGGACCTCGCGCGATTGGGTTGATGAGATCGACCTTATGGAAAATTGGGACATGCGATGGCCCGGGATCGGTTTGATTTGATCAATCCGGTTGAAATTTCCATAGCGTTTTTCATAGATACGATCTATGTTCCCTGAAAATTTCTACGGGCGCTGCCCCTTCGATCCCCGCCCGCTAACCGGCTAGCGGGACCGCCGTGATAATCTGCATAGGCCTGTTAATTAAAACTGACTCACATCGCGAGCGTTAGAATTCGATTCTGCGCCTAACTTGTTTTTCAGGGAATGATGTGAGTTGTATGGACCCTTTGTGTTGATTGCTTGTAATTTTCATGACCTGCGTGTCATGGTTAATTGCAGCCGAAGGCTGTCCTGTTGTTGTATAACGGCCTGCGTGCCGGCATGTGATGCCTTGAATCCTCATGTACATTTGATTACTAGCTGTTAGGAGTAATAGCTTGTAATTGGTCATGGAGGCTTCAACCCTGGTGGCTTGGTGGACAGGAAAGAGCGTGGTGATGGAGATCACTGCGTACTTGGGCCATACTAACTCACAGCTTGATAGCGTATCTTCTGTGATTGTTTTCCTGCTCTGCTGTTCTATCTCATTATCATAATTGGTGGTCATGATAGACTTTGATAGGATGGTTTCCCTCGAAAAATTAAGTAACTACCCTTCCAATAGCGGCACCTACAATACCCTGTACGTTAGCGGATTGTTTCCACCCTGCTTTGCGAGGGAGGGCGCCGTTTTCTTCCTTGGTCGTAGGGTGGAATGTGATTCCACATGCAATGCGTTGGTTTGCTTATCGGGGCTAGCACAAAAGGGTTTTGGGCCCCGGGGTATCTATGTTGGAGCCGGGGCATCGAATGCCGTCCAACAAACAAGAGTCACATACGATGTGATTGGCAAGGGGTTGCCTACCTATGTCTAGGTTCTTTGGTAACTCTAGAACTTTTGACTATGGGTCTTGTCCTTCTAAAATGCACCAGAGGGAAAGTGATTTTAGTGGGAGCATCTTTTATTAAATTGTTTAATGGAAGATTAACATGAACATAGTGCTAAAACTTTGCTTATTTATTCTGTTGTGTAGATGGCACGCAATGTCAATGCAAACCCTGGTTTTAATTTGCGTTCGGTCCTTGAGAGGGAAAAACTCGATGGGACAAATTTTATGGATTGGTATCGAAACTTGAGAATCGTTCTCAAGCAAGAGAAAAAGGAATATGTGCTAGAGGAGCCATATCCTGCTGAACTAGCTGATAATGCACCAGCTGCTGACAGGCGTGCTTATGAGAAGCACACTAACGATGCTCTTGATGTTAGTTGTCTCATGCTAGCCACTATGAACTCTGATCTGCAAAAGCAGTATGAGCATGCTGATGCACATACTATGATCGAGGGTCTTAAGGGCATGTTTGAGAACCAAGCTAGGGCTGAACGATATACGATATCCAAAGCCCTGTTTGCGTGCAAACTAGCTGAAGGAGCTGCTGTTAGTCCTCATGTGATCAAGATGATTGGTTACATTGAGAGCCTGGAGAAACTTGGTTTTCCCTTAAAAGCCGAGCTGGCCACGGATGTGATTCTCCAGTCGCTCCCTGCGAGCTTTGAGCCATTCATTTTGAACTTTCATATGAATAGCCTGGAGAAGACCCTGACCGAGCTGCATGGGATGCTGAAGCAGGCTGAGCAAAGCATTAAGAAAGGCCCTAGTCATGTGATGATGGTTCAAAAGGATAAGAAAAGGAAACGCAAGGGCAAAGGGAACGGTGAGGATGTGATCCAAGATCCGAAACCTAAGCCAGCTGTGAAGCCCAAGAAGGGTGGCCCTGGGAATTCTGACGAGTGTCACTACTGCCATAAGAAAGGTCATTGGCGTAGGAACTGCAGAAAGTACCAGGAAGACAAGAAGAATGGAACTGTTTCATCTTCAGGTATTAATGTTATTGAAATTAATCTTGCTACTTGTCCTAATGAATCGTGGGTATTTGATACCGGGTCAATGATTCATACTTGCAAATCGTTGCAGGGGCTTAGTAGGACTCGAAGCTGTGCAAATGGTGAGGTGAATATTCGTGTCGGCAATGGAGCAAAGGTTGCTGCGTTGGCTGTCGGCGTCTATTCCTTATCATTACCGTCTGGTTTAGTCATGGAACTTAATAATTGTTATTATATTCCTGCCTTGAGCAAGAACCTTATCTCTTCTTCATGTTTGGAAGAAGATGGTTATGACTTTGTAATAAAGAACAAGCGTTGTTCTATTTATTTCAATGGTTTGCTCTATGGTAACTTCTCATTGATGAATGGGTTGTATGTGCTGGATCTTGATGATGCAAATGTTTATAACGTTAATACTAAAAGACTCAAAACAAATGATTTGAATTCCACTTATCTATGGCACTGTCGCTTAGGCCATATAGGTAAGAAACGCATGGAGAAGCTCCATAAAGATGGTCTTCTTGGTTCAATTGATTTTGAATCTTTTGACACATGCGAATCTTGTCTACTTGGCAAGATGACAAAGACACCCTTTACTGGTCACAGTGAGAGGGTGAGTGACTTGTTGGCCCTCATACATACGGATGTATGTGGACCGATGAGTGCTTTAATACAAGACCTTTAAGGGTAAAAACGATGTAGCTGCTCGATGTTCCAGGTATTGGGCACTTCAGATCCGTCTTCACGTTGTAGCCGGTAAGCCCCCGGGCGGGTCACCTCAGCTATCGCATAGGGGCCTTCCCAGAGTGGGGAGAGTTTATGCTCGTGCTTCTGATTCCTTCGAAGGACCAGATCCCCCTTGGAGAACGCACGGCCCCGTACGTTGCGCTGATGGTAGCGACGCAGGCCCTGTTGGTACTTTGCCGACTGGATCAATGCTGTTTCCCTGGCTTCCTCGAGCCGATCGAGGTCTTCATGTCTTGCTTGGTCAAACTGATTATCGTCGTAACCGGCAACCCGTGGGGACCGGAACTTCAATTCAGTCGGGAGAACCGCTTCTGCTCCATAGACTAGGAAAAATGGTGTCTGTCCGGTTGCTCGACTTGGGGTCGTTCTGAGCCCCCAGAGCACCGAAGGCAACTCCTTGACCCAGCGTGTAGCGTACGGCTTCAGGCGATCGAAAATTCTGGCTTTGAGCCCTTGTAGTACCAACCCATTGGCGCGCTCGACCTGTCCGTTGCTCCTAGGGTGGGCCACCGATGCATAGCAGATCTTGATGCCCAGCTCCTCGCCCCAATCTTGAAACTCGCTGCTCTTGAACTGAACGCCATTGTCGGTGATGATGTGATTGGGGACGCCAAAACGCACGATGATGTCCCGGAAGAACTCGCGCGCTTTGGCCGCCGTGATGACAGCAACCGGCTTGGCTTCAATCCACTTGGTGAACTTGTCGATGGCGACGAAGAGATGGGTAAACCCGCCTTGCGCTCGCTTGAGGGGGCCCACCATGTCCAGGTTCCAGACAGCGAAGGGCCAAGAGATTGGAATCGTCTGTAGGTCTTCGGCCTGTGAATCTGCCGTGCGAGAAACTGACACCCATCACATCTGCATACTATTCCTTCCGCATCTGTGACCGCGGTTGGCCAGAAAAATCCTTGCCGATAGGCTTTGCCCACCAGGGTGCTAGCAGCCACGTGGTGCCCGCATTCTCCCGAGTGGATTTCATTAAGCAGATCTCTGCCTTCTTGCTCGGATATGCAACGCCTTAGTACCCCGGAACTGCTTTTCCTGAAAAGCTCGTCCCCGACTACCTTGTAGCTCTTGCTTCGGCGTGTAATGCACTCGGCCAGGCTTCGATCCTCGGGCAGCTCATCACGAAGAAGATAATCTAAGTAAGGCTGAGTCCACCCGGGGTTAATCGCGAATACCTCTGCATCGGGTTCTGGCTGCTTCTCTTGATCTTCTCCCGGTGCAGGCGGTATCTTCATGGACGGTGCGCGTAGCTCCTGGACGAAAACTCCACTCGGGGCCTGGGCCCGAGTGGATCCCATCCGCGCTAGCTCGTCTGCTGCTTCGTTGTCGCGGCGGAGCACATGAGTAAGCTCCAAACCGTCGAACTTGTCTTCTAGATTTCGAGCCTCCTGGCAATAAGCCGCCATGCTGTCGCCAATACAGGACCACTCCTTTTGCACCTGATTGACCATGAGTTGGGAGTCCCCGCGTACCATTAACCGCCTGACGCCAAGAGAGATGGCGACGCGGAGCCCGTGGATGAGTGCCTCATACTCGACGGCGTTGTTACTGACGGGATACAATATCCGGAGGACATAGCGCAGCTTTTCTCCAGTTGGCGATATGAGCAAAATTCCAGCCCCCGCGCTGCTGAGCATGAGGGAACCATCAAAGTACATTGTCCAGGGGCGCAAGCGGGGCTCGAACCCGCGACCAGCACGGGGAGCCCGCACTTAAACGCCACGCGCTAGCCAAGTGAGAGGAAGTTTCTATTCGACATAGGAGGGCGCAAGAACTTTTTAAAGGATATCAGTAGAGTGTACGTGTCCCAAGCCCGTGGCACAGAGCCAACCCTACAAGCGGTTGGTGGCACCAACCGCTTGTAGAGACCCTATCTACAAGCGGTTCGTGTTACGAACCGCTTGTAGAGATGATCTCTACAAGCGGTTGGTGGTACGAACCGCTTGTAGAGGGGTTTCCTATATAAGGTTCCGACCACGAGCCCGAAATTTTCCTAAGTCCCTTCTCCTCTCTTCTTCAACCACCGTTCCCTGGCGATCTGGGAGCGCGCCGCCGCCGCCACCGTCGAGCCTTTCGCCGCCGTCTGGCATCGTGCGGCCGCACCTCGCAGTCGTTGAGCACCGCGCGGTGGTCCCTTCCCGGACGCCCCACCTCGCCGTCTAGCACCGCGCACCTGCGCAGGATGCGAGGCACTGAAGGGAGCGTGCAGGCCGGCCTCTGCCCACCCTGCCGTCGAGCCCCTTCGTCGGCGAGCCCCCTCGCTCCCATTCGCCATGGACCTTCTCCCCGCCAATTTGAAGACGAAGGGCCGAGGTATCGAGCCCCCTCTTTGTCCTCACCTCCCTGCTCTGTGATGCACACATGTTGTTCGACGGAATGCGCAGTCGCCTCGCTCCCTCTCCTCCCTTCTCTGTGACTTGAACTACTGTTCTCTGTGATGCTCCCATTGCCCTCCCCTCTATCCCTGCTCTCGCCCACTCCCTCCCCTCTCTGTGATGCTGCCGGATGTTGCTACGTGATGCTACTGGATTTAGGGTTTGGGGATGTTGTCTGCCCTCTTTGTGATGCTGCTGGATTAGGGTTTGGGGTGCAGTCTCCTGCTCTTTGTGAGGCTCCCATTGCTCCCCTCTATCCCTGCTCTCGCCCCCTCCATCTCCTCTCTGTGATGCTGCTGGATATTGCTGGATCTTGCTCTATGATGATTTCTACAACTTGTTTGGTACTACTCATTGGCCAAGTTTGGTACTGCTCTTGCTCTAACAGTTGGAGATTATACAATATGAGGTTTAAAGGCAATTAACAGTTAGATGGCTAATTAACTTTAGCAACCCTTTAATTGCAACCTGAGAGCAATAGTCCTTTATAACATTGATCTTGTGCTGGCTTACAAATTGAACTATGTTGTATTCAAATAAAAAGAGATGTATATGTTGTATTTTTTCATGTGGACGAATGCATTAAATGTTACATTATTTCGCGTGCATGCACAGTGATAGATGGCGAACTCCGGACGTGACCTCCTTGATTTCGACGTGGGACATGATTTTCTATTAAACGAAATCCCGATGGGCACCCTCATAAGCTATATTGAGGCCAACCCGGTGGATCCAATCGGTGATTAGGCCGCCCCGGCTCAAACCGGTGATCACGCCGTCCATGCTCAAGCTGGTGATCCAACCGGCCAAGCTGAAGCCGGTGATCGGGCCATCCAGGCTGAGGCCGATGAAACTAATGTCGACGGCTGTGAGGTATATATAGCCTGGACACTAAAATGACTGTTCCTTATCATCTTACTTCATAGCAATAAACCTCTGACACGTGTTCCTGTTCTTTTTTCAAGGCGGAAACGTCCAATAGCCAATCCAAGCAAATACGAGGGCCTAACAAAAAGCCATCGACAAAGTACGTGATTACTCAAGTTTCAACCACTGGGAAGCCCGAAGCCCTTGTGTCGACACTTGCCCCCTTCAACAACGCCCGCGGAGTCCTGTAAGGATCCTAGGCCGAGAGGGGGGGGTGAATCGGCTCTTTTCAAATTTTACTTCTTTTAATTCGCTTGCTTAGTTTGTCAAATTAGGAACCCAAGCTATCGATTGACTTAGAGTTTAGTTGCGGAAGCTATCACAATAAAGCTCAATCGACTACTAGGAGGCTCGATGGCACTCACATGCAGGCGATCAAGACAATATGCGTAATTAAACGAGTGAGATGAAGAGACACAAACCGAATTTGTTTACCGAAGTTCGGTGCTCAACACATGAGCACCTACGTCTCCGTTGAGGAAACTTCTCACACAGAGAAGTCGGGACTCTCTTGTCCCTAGCCCTCAATCCACTCGAGGTAGCTCTTCACCAACACATGGTAGGCGAGCACCAAACCTTCACACGGAGGCGAGTTCTCTCACACACGAGAGCTCCTCGCACCCACGGCGCCGACACAAGGCGCCAACCACCGACACACGGTGGGTTTCACCTGAACACATGAGGTACCTCCAACACATGGAGGATTTAGATCCGATACACGGACACCTTGGCACCTCCGACACACGGAGATGGCCGCCGACACACGGCGGACTTTGCACACCCCGACGAACGGAGAGGAAGCACCGTGGGAAGCACGATGACCTTCACGAAGAAGGGTTTGCTTGCGGTACGCTTGATGAAGCTCGGTGAAGACGGCGTCTCCCAGTAGCAAGGATCCCAAGAGCACAGAGACCGGAAGACACTCACTCAACCCTCGTCCCACCATGGAGGATGGCAAGGCAACCATGGAGAGGAAACAAGCGTTGGAGACGACGAGGAGAAGGCTAGGGGATGCTCTCTTCTTCTTCCTCACTCTCTGTCTCAATCTCACAGGCACATGGAACCGTAGATGAAGGTGGGAACCATGGAAGGAGCTCTCTTGGTGGCTAGGGCAAGAGGTGGCTGCTTAATGGTGGCTCTCTCAAGCTTCTCCCGTGCTCCTAGGCACTATTTATAGGCCCAAGGCGAAACCCTAGAAATGGACGGCTGATTTAGATCGACCGATCGGACGCCGTCCGGTTCCCGTCGGACGCCGTCCGACAGAAGGTCAAGGCCATTTTTGTGCTTCGTCGGACGCCGTCCGGTCGCTTATCGGACGCGTCCGACATGGTGCTGGTGCGAGTGAACGGGGCGCCCGCCAGGTGTTCGGTCGCTTGCCTAGCCGTCATCGGACGAGTCCGGTGCTGATCGGACGCTGTCCGACAGTGAGGGTGGCCGCTGTCGGACGCTCACCAGACGCGGTCCGAAGCTCCGTGCCCTCGATTTCTCCCTTCATCGGACGCCGTCCGGTCCGGATCGGACTTCGTCCGATAGGGACGATGTGTTTGGGACTTAGCCAAATTTTGAGCTCACTCAAGGGAATCCCTCGCTGTCGGACGCCGTCCGGTGGTGGTCGGACACCGTCCGGCAGAAGCGGTGTTTCCGGGACTTAGCCATTTTTTGGCCTGGGCTCACCGGACTCCGTCCGATGGCGATCGGACGCCGTCCGATGGAGGCTTAATTTGCGCACCTCTTCAGACTAAGCCTCTCTCGCCCCCTCTCATCACCACGCCTCGGGTCTTGGGACACGTTTGTCGATTTTTGGACACGGCGGGAGGTTTAGAACAATTTGGCGGGAAGTTTCGCGCTCTTAAATATTTCGGAGACTTAGCGGCTATGAAACCCTGGACAGCTAGACCCCCGAATCATCTCGACCCTGGGACAGGTGTACTCGCTCTAGATGGTTCGCTCAAAACTAACACCTGACACTCTCGGAACCCCAAAGACCTGAACCCGCATGACCTGTGCTCAGTGGGATCTCGTCCCTAGCCCTCAATCCACTCGAGGTAGCTCTTCACCAACACATGGTAGGCGAGCTCCAAACCTTCACACGGAGGCGAGTTCCCTCACAAGCGAGAGTTCTCACACCCACGGCGCCGACACACGGCACCGACCACCGACACACGGTGGGTTTCACCTCAACACATGAGGTACCCCCAACACATGGAGGATTTGGATCCGACACACGGACACCTTGGCACCTCCGACACACGGAGATGGCCGCCGACACACGGCGGACTTTGCACACCCCGACGAACGGAGAGGAAGCACCGTGGGAAGCACGGTGACCTTCACGAAGAAGGGTTTTGCTTGCGGTACGCTTGATGAAGCTCGGTGAAGACGACGTCTCCCGGTAGCAAGGATCCCAAAAGCACAAATACCAGAAGACACTCACTCATCCCTCATCCCACCATGGAGGAAGGCAAGGCAACCATGGAGAGGGCACAAACCTTGGAGACGACGAGGAGGAGGCTAGGGGGGGTGCTCTCTTCTTCTTCCTCACTCTCTCCCTCAATCTCACAAGCACATGAAACCCTAGAAGGAGGAGGGAACCATGGGAGGAGCTTTCTTGGTGGCTAAGACAAGAGGTGGCTGCTTAATGGTGGCTCTCTCAAGTTTCTCCCGTGCACCTAGCCCCTATTTATAGGCCCAAGGAGAAACCCTAGAAATGGACGGGTCAGATTAAATCGCGAGATTCAGATCGCCCGATCGGACGCCGTCCGGTTCCCATCGGACGCCGTCCGACAGAGGATTACGGCATTTTTTGTGCTTCGTCGGACGCCGTCCGGTGGCTGACCGGACGCGTCCGACAGGGCGTTGCCGCGCGCGAACAGGGTGCCCACCAGGTGTTTAGTCGATTGCCTAGCTGCCGTCGTACGCCTACCAGACGCCGTCCGGTGATCCTCGCGGTTGTTTTTCTACTTCAGCGGACGCCGTCCGGTCCGTGTCAGACGCCGTCCGACAGGGACGGTGCGTTTGGGACTTAGCCATTTTCGAGCTCATGCTCTGAGAATCCCGCGCTGTCGGACCCCGTCCGATGGGCATCGGACCCCGTCCGACAGTGACGGTGTTTCTGGGACTTAGCCAATTTCGGCTTGGGCTCACCGGACACCGTCCGACGGTGATCGGACGCTGTCCGATGGGGTTGAGATTTCGCCCCAATTGAATTTTGGCTCTATCGACTTCGTCCGACATCACACCTAGGGTCATGAACCTACCTTATCGACTTTTGAGCTCGGCGGGAGGTTTAGAACACTTGGGTGGGAAGTTTCGCGCCTAAAACAAAATTTTTGGCTTGGGTTGCTTAGTGGCTACGAAACCCCGACAGCTGTCGCTCCCCCCGAACCTTCTCGAACCTAGACAGGTGGACTCGCTCTAGGTGGTTCGCTCAAGACTGACACCTAGCACTCTCGGAACCTCTATGACCTGAGCTCAGTGGGACCCTGCAGCCAGAGAGATATAGTCGAGCCAAAGACGCACACAAGGGAAATCAGAAGAACTATAAAAACAAAAGTCCTTATCCTTGGCGTTCCAGCTGTACGGCCTAGTTGCCATCAATTACCAAAACCGTTAAGCCCATGGGAGGCTTGATCTTACAATCTCCCCCTTTTTGGTAATTGATGACAACACCTGCAAATCCAACATGACAAGGCACAAATACAATCTCTGGTGGAATGGGTTAGCTCAGAAACATTTCATGCCAGCATCAAAGACTAGATCAAGAAATAGAATGCAATGTACATGTAGACTTGAGCTCCCCCTAAATCAATGCATACCACTTGAAAAATACAATCACACCTCATGGAGCAAAGCATCTCCATCCTACTCTCCGTCCTAGGAGCAAAGCATCTCCTAAGCCTACCACTCATAAATCAATTCTCCCCCAATTTTCTCTATTTCCAAAGCACGGATTCGCAATTATTTCTCCCCCTTTGGCATCAATGACCATAAAATAGCAAACATGACAATAGTTCCAAAAACATGGATTTGCAATTATTTCTTCCCCTTTGGCATCAATGACCATAAAGTAGCACACACATGGGGTTAAGAAAGAATTAGGTGCTTTGAAAGTTGTACTAGTGCAAGCACGCGTATAAGTCCATCACACTTAAAATCTAGCTAACTCAAGGTCACAATGTCACAAGATCAACTAGAGCAATATTGTTTAGATGTGAATTTCAAGTTTTTCATGACCAAGAGCAAGTATAAGGCGAACTATGGGTAGAAGTATCAAAAGATGCTCAAAAACTCAAAAAGGACGCATGATGCACCATAGCACTAGCAAAAATGCACTCCAAACTACACATGCTATCACCAAGCCTATTTGAGACTAAAACATTTTTAGTTGAGCTCATTTTTTTTTAGAGATTTTACATTTTGCACTTTGCATTTTCTCAAATTTCCCATGTCTCAAACCATAGGCGACGCCACCCAGCATGACACTGAAGATGAATGTCTCGGTTATCCAAAGCTCCCCCTAAGTTCATACCTAGTGTAATGACAAGCTATCTTATCGAGGAGTCATTGGTGAGACATGTATTCAAGTTTTAGCACATTTTGCAAATTTTGCTCAACATTTTCTAAAAAATTGCTCAAATTAGCGAAGTAAAGACATGTGCAAAAGGAAAGATCACAATCTAGACTTAGGTGCACATGGTCAACCAAAGAATTTAGAGCAATCAAATGAGACTAGAATCTATAGCCCTCCTAACACATGCCACAGGAACAGATCTTCATCCACCACCTTAGTGAATAGAGTCGTGTCGACCCTTCCGACCGTGAATCCCTTGCCAATCAGAAAATCCCTTAGCCTTTCATACCATGCCCTGGGTGCTTGCTTGAGACCATACAAAGCCTTCGACAGTTTGTACACATGATCAAGGTGCCGTGGGTCCTCAAAGCCTGGAGGCTGCTCAACATACACCAATTCTCTCCAATGTAGCCGTTCAAGAATGCACTCTTAACGTCCATCTGCCTAAGCACAATGTTGTGACATGTTGCAAATGCCACAAGCAGCCTGATAGCATCTAAACGCGCCACTGGAGCTTATGTGTCTCCACAAGCTACACCCTCGATCTGTGTGAAGCCCTGAGCCACAAGTCTAGCATTGTTGCGCACCACCACTCTAAGCTCATCTTACTTGTTCTTGAATACCCACTTGGTGCCTATCACATTGTGGTCCTTTGGCCTCTCAACCAGCGTCCAGACTTGGTTCCTCTCAAAGTTGTTCATCTCCTCATGCATCGCATTGATCCAGTCTGGGTCACTCGGTGCCTCTTTCACTTTCTTTGGTTCAAGCTCAGATACAAACGTCGTGTGCTCACAGAAGTTTGCCAAAGCACTGACCTCACTGATGCTGGCAGTCCTTAACCTTGTTTGCACACCTTGAGTCAAGTCCCCAATCACTTGATCAACTGGATGATCACGAGCAATGGTGTGATGGGTCTTGATCAACTGAGGTGGTAGCTCGACTGACTGTGAATCAGGCTCACAAGCTGTCTCTACCTGTGAAGTTTGCTCTACACTTGAGCTATCTTGAGGAAAAGCTCCCGCTGAATCCGGCACTACCTCAGGTGTGAAAGGTCGTTGAACTGTCTCATTCTCTTTTGGAACCTCAACTGGTCTCACATCTTCAGCCGGTATTTCCTCCACTGCCCTTGCCAACTGCTCACCATCCACATCATCCAATTTCTCATGCTCTCCTTGGCTCCCATTTGACTCGTCAAACTTGACGTCACAACTCTCCTCAATCAAGCCACTTGACTCATTGTACACTGTGAAAGATGATCCCCTGGCTGAGTAACCCAGGAAGATCCCAGTGTCACATCTACTCTGAAACTTGCCCAAGTGCTCCCGCTTCTTCTTGATGTAGACTTTGCAGTCAAAAACTCTGAAGTAGGAGACATTGGGTCTTCCCACAAGCAGCTCATATGATGTCTTCTTTAGGAGCTTGTGAAGATACAGCCTGTTGATGCAGTGACAGACTGTGTTGACTGCTTCAGCCCAGAACAGATGTGAAGTCTTGTATTCATCTAACATTGTCCTCGTCATTTCAATGAGCGTACTGTTCTTCTCTCAACCACCCCATTTTGCTTAGGTGTGTAGGTAGCTGAGAACTGGTGATCAATGCCTAACTCATCACAGAACAGCTCAACAGCCCAAGAAGAAGTTAAACTCGTCCATCATCGACATCTCGAACTCCTTGCTCATCATGTCGCTGAACTCTGTGACCAAGGACTCATTTGTGCTACCGAAGATGATGTCATCCACGTAGACCTGGCATAGAAACAGATCTCCATCCACTACCTTAGTGAATAGAGTGGTGTCGACCCTACCGACCTTAAATCCCTTGCCAATCAGAAAATCTCTTAGTCTTTCATACCATGCCCTAGGTGCTTGCTTGAGACCATACAGTGCCTTTGACAGTTTGTACACATGGTCAGGGTGCTGAGAATCTTCAAACCCCGGAGGCTGCTCCACATACACTAGCTACCCAATGTACCCGTTGAGAAAAAAGCACTCTTCACATCCATCTGCTTGAGGGTGATGTTGTGGCATGTAGAGAATGCCTCAAGCAGTCTGATAGCGTCCAGACGGGCCATGGGAGCATAGGTGTCACCGCAGTCAACTCCCTCAATCTGTGTGAACCCCTGAGCGACCAGCCTAGCCTTGTTGCGCACCACCAAGCCAAACTCATCTTGCTTGTTTTTGAATACCCACTTGGTGCCAATTACGTTGCAGTCTTTTGGTCTTTTCACCAAGCTCCAGACTTTGTTCCTCTCAAAGTTGTGCAGCTCCTCATGCATCGCATTGATCCAGTCCGGATCATTCAGTGCCTTTTCCACTTTCTTTGGCTCAAGCTCAGACACAAACGCCGTGTGCTCACAGAAGCTTGCCAAAGCACTGACCTCACAGATGCTGGCTGTCCTCGACCTTGTTTGCACACCTTGAGTCAAGTCCCCAATCAACTGATCAGCTGGATAATCACGAGCAATGGTGTGATGGGACTTGATCAACTGAGGTGCTCGCTCATCTGACTCTGCATCTGGCTCACATGCTGTCTCTGCCTCTGAGCATACATTATACACGCTGTCTGGCGGCGCCCGGACGCCGTCCGACAGAGAGGGTTTTCGGGTAAAAGGCCTGAGATAGTATGTGGGAGAGTTTAGGGTATTTCTTCTCTCTAGAAATCTCACAAAGGGATATTTGGGTATTTTTAGAAGTGGTGGACAACGGATACCGAGTTTTTCGAGAATTCGCAAAGATCCGGCAAGATCCGAGAAATTCAAACCCCTTTTGAAATCCGACGAAAAACAGAAAATAAACCTAACTACTCCTAATCTATACGTGACCTCTTCTCTCGCCCGGTCACGCACTTGAGACCTTGGAGCAGCTCAGAAATTTGTCGACGCTTCAAATTAGGGTTTATCAAAAACGCCGAGTCTTCGCTAGGGTTCCGAGAAGTCCAAAAGACCCCCTAGCACTTAATATTAATTAATTTTGTCATCAATGCCACTAATAAAAATTAGGGCTCAACGATGCTCACACGCAGGCGTAGGCGTGGCGCTCGCTGAGCTATAGATTTGGATGGCCGAGGAGCGGGCGTAAGTGTGTAGCCGTGCCAGGCGCTCGCCGAGCCGTAGTTGTTGCTCATTGCGCAGGTCCTTACCCATATACAGAGTCGTAGAAGGTACTTGATGCGGTAAAAACACATGAACCCTTGTACCATGTACATCTAGAATTTAGGCAGTATCATGAAAATAATTGTGTGGATGTAAAAATCCAACCGCTTTGTTTATCTAATTTTAATATCCTTTTTCTTTTTGATTTTTAATTCCTCCAAAAAATCTTCCTTTTGTTATGAATTCTGCCCAACTAGTCCAGCCCCCGGGTGTCGGGAATTGACTCATGCCTCTTTTCCCAGGCACGCATATCGAGTGACTTGAATTCGTCGTTCGTGGGTCAGAGCTTCATTACTCAGAATATTACTCAGATTACATTGCAATTATTAAGAGAAAGAAACAAAAGTACACGCAGGTGCACCTATTAGGTGTAGCCCCCGACTTACTGCTTAGTTGGAAACCAACTGAGTAGCAAGTCAAGAAACAATTCAAATTTGTATGAATAGATTATGGTAATGAGAACTTAGGTTTGCTGTAGGCAAAGGCGTATAGCTCAGCCGTAGAGTTGGGTGCTTGTGATGCAAGCGTAGTCGTGTAGCCTAGTCGGGCGCTCCTGGCGCGCAATGGCGTACAGCGGAGCTGTAAACTTGGGCTCTCGGGGCGCGGACGTAGGCGTGTTAAAGGAACCTAAGGCCGAGAGGGGGGGTGAATCGGACTATTTCAATTTTTACTTTGTTGCACTTAGTCACTTAGGCAAGTTAAGGCACATAGCTAGCGCATGAATCCCTACACAAGTCTAGTAGGCGAAAGCAATCAAAACACAAGTGTAGGAGGCACGAAGGCACTTGCAGGCAGTGGATATCAAGATGCGGTAAGTAAATGAGGCAGAGAGACGCAAACCGATCTTTTTACCGTGTTCAGTGCAAGCACCTACTCACGTTGAGGACGCTTCCGGTCAAGGAAGTCGAGACTATAGTCCATGGCCCTCAATCCACTCGGTGGTAGCTCTTCACCAACAAATGGTAGGCGAGCTCCAAACCTTCACACAAATCGGTAGTCTCCACACACGAAGGACCCCGAAACACCGACTTCACAAGCGAAGCCGACCTCGAGCACACCGAGGATTTAGCACATCTCCGACGCAATGGAGAAGAGCACCTTGGGAAGCAAGGTGGCCGCCGACGCAATGGCGGGCTTTGCACACCCCGACGGACGGAGAGGAAGCACCGTAGGAAGCATGGTGACCTTCACAGAGAAGGGTTTGATTGTGGTATGCTTGATGGAGCTTGGCGGTGACGACGTCTCCCGGTGGCAAGAATCCCAAGAGCACAAGACCGGAGACACCACAACTCACTCAACCCTCAACCCACCATGGAGGATGGCAAGACAACCATGGGAGAGGGCACGGACCTTGGAGGCGACGAGGAGGAGACTAGGAGGTGCTCTCTTCTTCTTCCTCACTCCTTCTCCCTCAATCTCTCTCACTCAATCTCTCAAGCACATGGAACCCTAAGTGGAGATCGGAACCATGGGAGGAGCTCTCTAGGGTGTCTAGGACAAGGGGTGGCTACTAAATGAGGCTTTCTCAAGTTCCCCGAGCTATTGGCTCCTATTTATATGTACAAGGCGAAAAACCTAAGTTTGGACGGCCCAGATTGAATTTCCCGTGGTGCAGTCAAACCCAGTCCAATGACCGTCGGACCCAGTCCGATGAAGTGTTACACATTGGGAATGCCCTGGTCGGACCCAGTTCGACAGAAGGGTTGCATTTGGGGACTTAGTCGCTAGCAACCTATGGCCTGGTCGGACCCGGTCCGATGGTTGTCGTACCCGGTTACGACAGTAGAGTTGCATTTTGAGTGACTTAGCCGCTAACACGCTCATCCATCGGACCCAGTCCGACGGGGCTAGATTTTGCAACCCACTACGTTTTGGCTATCTCTTTCTCCCTTCATGTCTCGCTTAGGGTTTAGTGTCATGTTTGTCAACTTGTGAACTCGGCGGGAATATTTGGACACTTAGGCAGGAAGTTCCGCGCCCACATGAAATGTTTGGCTTTGAGACTTAGTGGCTACGATACTTTGAACAGCTGGCTACCCCCTGAAGTCCCCTAGACCTATCCCGAACTCTCCCGAACACGAATGAGGATAAGAGGCCGGAGATGTGCTCTATGGGACCCTGCAGCTAGAGATACGACGATCGCCAGGCATGATGAATCTAGGCTACACACACGCAAGAAATCAAAGGAACTAGGAAACAAATATCCTTAATCTTGGCGTGATCCAGCTCTACAACCTAGTTGCCATCAATTACCAAAATCAAATAAGCCCCTCGGGAGCTTGCTCTTACACGTGTAGCCGAGCAGCGTGTCGCCGAGCCATACACTTGGAGTGTAGGTGTATAGCCGAGTGGTGTCTCGCTGAGCCATAGACTTGGACGCATATACATGTAGCCATACCGAGCGCTTGTGGCCCGCGCTGGCGTACAGATGAGCTGAAGACTTGGATGCTCACAGCGCAAGCGCAGGCGTGTAGCCAAGTCAACGGAAGTAGTCATTAAAGTTGCGATCAACACCAAGACGCACACGCCGTGGTTGGCACAGCGCATGCTCGCCGAGGTCTCTGTCGTGGTCGGCGAAGTCGGCCGTAGTTGTAAATGATCTCCACGCGGTTGGTGTAGCTTGAAGAATGTCGATGAAAGGCCTCGCTGGTCTTCAATGTCCCACAAGATGTGGCACGACCAATCGTCACATCGTGGCTGTCACCGACGAGCTTTACGAGCTCGCCGAAATTCGTGGCCTCTCTATGCAATCTGTCTTCAAACAGGCGCCACGGTCGCATCCGAACTCGGAGTTAGGCGTTCTTGGATTCATTGAAACACATCTTATATCAACCCGAAACTCCTTCTGAGTCAACGAGAAATTG
The DNA here is from genome assembly GCA_005191435.1 of Raddia distichophylla. Lineage (NCBI taxonomy): Eukaryota > Viridiplantae > Streptophyta > Magnoliopsida > Poales > Poaceae > Raddia > Raddia distichophylla. Next base: position 173,764 of record SPJY01034214.1, on the reverse strand, counting down.
CGATGCAAATTCCGTCCAATCCTGAACGAAAACAGATCACATCTTCTTCTCACGTACGCCTCACGGTTGATGAAGCCGGCGTCGTACGATGGACACCATGATCGTTGAGTTCGAGTGATTTGCTGTTGATGATGGTCACCATCCGATATTATTTCTCCATCGGGTACTCGCCGTATCGTAGTCGGCAATTGAGCCCCTGGCGCATTTCTCGTCGGTAGGCGGCAGCGGCATTTCCCAACACAAACGGTAGTCTGAGTGAAGCGTTGTTGAATTACCTCCCGGATCGGATCTTGTCCATGTCCGAAATAGTGGATCTTGGAGTGTTGGTGAAGTTTCTCGTAGATCGGATCTAGTCCGAATCCAAAAGAGCGAGCTTAGGCCTCCGGAGCATTACGCGTTGCTTATGCGTTAGCGGCGTTCTCCAATCCGAAGAGTAATCTGGGCCAGTCGTTGCTGAAGTTGCCCTTGCATCGAATCTAGTCCGAGTCCAAGAGCGCAAACTTGTCGAAGTTCGCTAGTGACGAAGTCGATGTTCCCGAAGTGAAAAGTCTTGCCAAGGATGAAGGCAATGATAACTCTGGTAATCTTTGTGGTATTCACAGTCACCATTCAAGAATTTTTAACGAGGTATTATTTCGGCATCAAACTTTGGGAAAGGCATGAACATCACTCAAGGAAAGATAAATGGCATGAAAAGCCATGACTTTAACATATTCATGCGAGACCTTACCCCCGTTGTGTTTCGAGGTTATATACCCAAAGATGTCTGGAGAACTCTCTGTGAACTGAGTTTCTTCTATAGGAAACTATGTGCTAAGGACATAACTAGGGAGGATATGATGAAGCTTGAGGATGATGTCGCCATGCTCGTCTGCAAGTTAGAAAAGATTTATGTCCTCGGGTTTTTCAAACTAATGCAACACCTACTCGTGCATATACCTTATGAAGCTCGGCTTGAGGGGCTGTTGGCGATCCTTACACTATTAGGAATAATCCGCAAGCGAACGGATATCGCTTGTAGTTTTCACCCAGTAGTATTCCAGAGTATCGAATCCATGAGGAACGAAGGAGAAGGATAATTCAAATATCTATATTATTTAAGATACCAGCCAGCTAGTTAACGGGGGCAAGAATAATAATAAGATAATAAGACAGGTGACACACACACACACGCGAGTATAAAAAGATATGTTAGGTGGATAGTTGGGAGGACAACGAGAAGAGTATAAAGTTCCTTAATAGAACAATCAATTATCAGGTTGAGCTCGCAGATATGAGTTTGGAGGTTTGTTTTAAGAACTTCGTCGGAGCTCGGCCAATTCACTACCACCCGCTATCAGTTAAGAACACAGAATGGTTATGACCACCCCTGATTCGGCCTTACTGGTCCAATTCCTAACGCAGTGGATTACGCGTGAGAAAAATCTCGGATGGATAGGGCTGTCACCACCTACAACCTACCACAAAGTACGTTGGAATGGGTGTACACCAAGTCAGAGATAATCTCAGACACCACGTCTGCTACTAAATCCAATCACACCTCCCCAGATCATAGGAAGGCGATCCAAGTCCAAAACTTAGGCTATTCTAAGCATATGAGAATGATCCCAGACTCGGAACCAGATGAACTTAATCAATCGCTCTAATAATTCACAATTCCCACTTAGTGTAAATATGTTCAGCTCAGATAATGAAAGGTACTTATATTATAAAAGCAAAGTCTTACAAAAGGGAAAGAATACAAGAGCTATTACCTGAATTCCCGAAAACAATTTCGGAACTCCAAGCTTAAGCTCGACTCAACTCTAACTCCCAAACTAACTACTCTAACAAGTGAAGCGTGACTCCAAATGAGAGGGATGCGTTGTGTGTTGTGTCAAGTGAGGTGAGGGGGTCCTTTTATAGCCATCCGCAACCAATGAGGAGCTTCCACGCCATTGGACAAGTGTCACCTCCACACCAACCGATGGGGAAACAGAGAGGGGATCCAAAGGGGTCGGCCGGCCCACCTTCGTCGATCCCGGCCCTCGTTTTTGCCTGGGATGCCTCTTTGATGGTGTAGATCAATCCCCCAAAACTTGTGGAAATTTATTAGTTTAAATAAAATGCTTATATAAATCTTGATTTTCCCCCAAATCACCAGAAAGTTTGTGTTTGTCGGCGTATGAAATTGGACTTTAGCGACTGCCAACACACGCCCCAACTTGAAGTTTTGCTCGTCCTCGAGCAAAGAGCTCAGAAGGATCAGGTTTGAATCAATATCATTATTCACTAAATATTAAGTGCACAAGATTATACTCTCATTATTTGTTAACATAAACTCATACAAGTGCATCCCAACCTTGTACTTATCCTTGTAGGGCTTCCAAAATGTCACCTTGTCTTAGGTGGTTGGAAAATAGAACAACCAAGACAGAGCAGTGTTAGCTTACCCTTGTTCAAAATAGGTCTCGGAAATTTCAAAATTTTAGTTCGTCTATTGGTACTCTCGAATCGCTCAAGTGGTATTTTACTCATCCTTACCATGGCCTAAGGCCAATTCTCCTATATTCTAAAGGTTTATGTGGAGCTCAAGGTAGGGCAAGAAATGGCCTACTTAGGCTGTATAATGTTGTTAAGTCAAAAATTGGACCTAATGAAGATCATGCCGCTTCGCATTCCTATCATTAGAGAAATAATGTTCAGGGGTGAGGGAGAGAATGGACTCACGCCAAAGGAATGAAGGAACACAAGTGCAAGGATGTCAGGTACTAATGAGTCCATCACATCAGATCTTGTGTTTAAGGACACAGTCTACATGACTTCTTTATTTTGAACAAATCCATCTTTAAGAAATATTTTTGGGTAGACATAATTTCTCAGAGTTTAAGATCAACTCTTCTCTCTCTCTTTTTTCCGGGGAGATCATTTTATTCCAAATTTTCTCTTTTTTAGCCTCTCAATTTTCAAAGAGATTGAGGGACGACGACTTACGATAAATTTGAAGTCTTTAATGGAATAGATTGCATAGGATGTATAAAGGGGACACATAGAATATTTTGGCTTATTTTGATAAGTGGAGGAATACCTGGCGGAATGGATGCTTCATTCCAAGGTGGAATTTATCATTGCTAGATATGAATAAGGCCAACAATCAAAGGGATACGCGAAAGGAAATAACAAGCTTTGAAGGTTCACTACTCCTTAAAGTCACAAGTTTTAACAAAACACAACACACCCATAAGTGGCTAAATTATAATATTTAATATTTTTGAGTACTTTTGGCTTTGTTAGGAGGAAAATCCTAATGAGGAACAATTCTCAAAGTATTTTTATATTTTTGAAATAAAATCTTTTTGAGACTTTTCTTAATAGAGGTATGCACAACTAAGCTCTAATATTAGTTGCATCATATCTCACAACAATATAGACTTGGATTAAAAATGTCAGCACCCACTGGATAAAGACTAGGCAGGATAACAATTTATACCAATAAATGTTAAACTAAACAAGAGTACTAAAGTGTGAACCCACAGTATTTAGACAATAAGATAGAGCAATTTTTCATCATCTCCTTGGGTAAAAATCAACATTTATACATTTTATTTGAAGGTAATTGTTTTTGTTCTTTTTAGTTTTTGCAAATTTTATAGAATTTTTTTATTATTATTTATTCATGCATATGACAAGTGACACTAAGCAAACACAATTTTTATGGCAGGACGACAGGTAAGACAGGGCAAGGCAGGACGACAGGTAAGGTGAGGCAAGGCAGGGTAATCTATCAAGGCTGGGCAAGGCAGGGTAATCTGTCAAGGCTTCAGGTAGCAACAGCAACAGTAGAAGCAACAGCAGTGACAACAACAAAGCAAGTGGGAGAGTAGATGGGGCATACCTTATTGAGCTGGTGGGTCAAAACCCATGTGCTGGAACCAAGCTGTTAAAGCGTTGGCACCAGTCATCACTGCATCAGTGTTGGCTCGAAGGTTTTCGATTGTCGCCTCGTGGTACCTAGTGTGTTGTCGAGCAAGTGTTTGACGAACGTTGCCCATGTCATCTACTAATGTGTCCACTCTCTCTCCATTTGTGCGGAGATCTCGTGCAAAGGGCTGAAAATAGGAATTGTATCGGGCCGATGACGACCCTTCCCGTCCTACAGAGGGACCTTTATCATGTTGGTATTAGTACCCTCCAGCTTCGTGATGATGGGTGCCCCATCCTTCGACTCTTTGTGGTGCGTACCCATGGGCAGGTGGGTTCCATTGATCCAACCCGGCATTAGGGTAAAACTGGTGAGGTGGTGCGGTGGCTCCCATCCATGGATCATGGTGGGGCTCGCTGTGTTCGGGTTGAGTGTGATGCTTAAACTCACGCTGGCGGCGTGCGCGACTGCGAGGCACTAAAGTTGAGGGTCTGATTTCGGGCGGTGTAGAGGCCGAGCCTTGGATTAGATAAATGGACCTCAACCATGGTCCCTGGAAATCTCATGTAGTAGGCTTCAAACTCATCTACCCTTAGAATGTGCCCTTGGGTGAAGTGGTCCTTCCATACTATCGGGAATAGCTCCTCTAAGAAGGCCACTTCGGCACTCTCTAAAACCCTCAAACTTTCCGCAGTGCGGGTGATAAGAGAAGTGCAATCTATGTCACCTATCAAGTTTCTCATCTCTAGCCAGTGTAATACCATGTTTGCTGTTGGATTTACAGGTTTCTTATTTACCATAGCAAATAGGTATTGTAGTTCATCTAGGCCCATAGTACGCATATCATGTCTAGAATTAATAACCATAGCAAGCCTCCGATGCATGAATCTAACAGTAGGATTATGAATTTCATTCATGCGGGGTGATTGTGTATTCCTTGCCAGAAATAGCTGACAAGAAATCATCAAGGTTAAAGCTTTTTAGCCTATCAGGAGTGACTCTACATCTCATGGAGAAACCTAGATATCTAGTTAGATCTTGCAATGAGCACTCAAATGTTTCATTGAAAAATCTAAATGAATATCTAGTTCCATTATCAAGAATGCGAAGAGTACTTAGAAACCCAAGGGTTAGAAGGCACAAACCTTTTTCTGTGATGGGATCAAAATTGTTCCAGCCGACCACTTGAAAGGCATCAGTAAAGTCGTTCAGAAGGCAGATCTTAATTAGTAACATCGGGTCATAAGACCGTGTATGCTGAAAAGTTCGGTTTCTGAACGCCTCAAATATATGTCGTTCATGGTCGCTTTGGATAATGATCTGCTCTTCCGACGTTAACACTCTGATCCTGAGGCCTTGATTAGCCCCAGATGGTTCGGCTAAGTGAGGTTGCCAGTCGTCATGCCCAGAGAAATAGGAGTCCATTGACATGTCTTCCCTAGAGCTGCTATCCAGGACCTCCGTCTGAGTATGAGTCCGTTATGAGCTGGAAGAGCTAAACCTTTTGTGAATGCCCTTGGCACCCTTGGACTGGGTTATGCCAATCTTGTCGTACCATGACATTTCTACAAAAGGGGTTAGACCATAAATACCCAAAGGATATATAGAGTGAAGATCAAAGGTTAGCGGTCCAACAGTTAGCAGTTAGTCGTCCAAAGATTAGTAGCCCTTGCGGAGCTTACTTAATTGCCTCCACAAAAATATTTATTTGTTTAAGTCACAAGGTAATTGTCATGGATGTAATGATTAATGTGTTAATGCAAAGAGAGAAGAGGTCAGATGTGATATCATGCAATCACTGCCTGAATGTGCATTCGATCTCAACTGCTAGCTCCTCGTTTAATAGGAGACGAATGCATGTAGGACGCAGCAAAAAAATCCACCTATCTACAATACTTTGAGTGGCTAGATACCTAACTAAGCATGTAGAGTAGTTGGTGTGAAGTGAAGTGTGAGATGGAGGTGAAAGGGGCGGTCGGCCGACCTGGATGGGTCGGCCGACCAGAGTGGGTCGGCCGGCCAAAGTGGGGTCAATTGGCCCCTCAATTTCTATTTTTTTTATTTTTATATGAATGATAAATGCACGGATAAAACTCAAATATGCAGTGGAAAATGCATGACAATAAATATGAATGCAAAGATAAGTTCTGGCTCACCTTCTAGTGAGAACTCGAAATTTTTTCATGGTCCTCGAGTCAGACCTTCTCCATACCTCATTTTTTCGTGAAGAATTTACGCAACTGGAGTTGTTGTTACGGCTGATTGAATTTCTTTCGTACACCACACTTTTTTTGTTCAAGCTTTTCAGGTGGCGTTGACCTTCGCTAGCGGCTCTGAATTTTCGACAACAGGTTGCTTCCGTTCCTTGGTTCAGGACTTCTTCAATTCTTTGCTCTTGCTCTCCTTGCAATATGGATGCCGCAAATGCTCATCCAATAGTTAGAGAATTCTCCTCATGGTTGCAATGAGACTATCGACCTGAGGTTTTGGTATAGTCTCTGCTTTCTTCTGCACAGTTTTAGGATTTTTACCAATAAAAAGTGCGTACCTGTGAGCATTGCTCAACTCTTGGCTTGAAGTTGAAGATTTCATCTCAGCCATTTATATTCAGTTGAATCTCTCCTGCACCAATGACTATGGTCGGATTTGCCGTGCTCAAGAAATGTCTCCCAAGAATGAGAGGCGTCTTGGTGTCCACCACCATGTCGAGTACCACCAAGTCCACGGGCACCAAAAAATTCTGGACTTTCATCGGTATATCCTCAGCGACTCCAACAGGATGGCGAATTGATTGATCCACGAGCTGTAGGGTCATGGCCGTAGGGGACAAGGTAGAATAATTTAACTTTTTATAAATTACCATGGGCTTAATGATGACGCTTGCTCCTAGGTCGCACAGAGCACGATCTAAGTGTTGTGCACCAAAGGAGCACGAGATGGTTGGATAAATAGGGTCCTTCATTTTCTCTGGGAGAGCATTCAGGATTGCAGTGCTGCACTATTCAATCAACTTGATGACTTTCGCGGTCGGCAACGAATGCTTGTTGTTGAGGATGTCCTTCTGGTACTTTGCGTATGTCGGCACCTGCATTGCATCTAGCAATGCAATATTGACATATAATTTCTTGATTAACTCGACAAACTTGTCAAACTACATGTCTGCAGTAGGTTTGCATTGGCAATGCAGGAAGGGTAGCACTTGTGTATCCGTGATTTCTGCGGGACTAGTTCTAGTCCCCGCATCTTCTCCCATCGTCCTTTGTGGCTCATCATGTGGTTCCTTGTCATACCCTTCCTTCTCTTCGTTGATCTCGTCGGGGGTGCCATGCTCCTTCCTTGCAGGGTTAGGCTACGGCGGGTCTCAAGTCGTTTTTCCCTACCAAGTCGCAACCGCACTAACATTTTCCTTTGGTTGTGGTTCCGGTCGCCCCGGAAATTTACTCGGAGTGGATGTGGGAATTGAAGCAGCCAATTGAGCTATTTTGGGTTTCTAGCATTTTGTTAAAACTCATTTGGCTATGCATAGCAGTTGAAAATCCCTCTTGTTTTGAATCTATGCTCTCTAGCTAGAATTTTATTATTAGCAAAAAATTTCCTACTGATGCTATCATTCACCTTATGTCGAGCATTCATAAATTCATCTAGAGTTGACTTATTATGATTAAAGCTACACGTATTACCTCCTTGTTGACGGTTATCGAACGAGAAGTTGGGCTTGGAGTTCCATCCCAGAGTGTAGTTCGATTGCGGACGGAATCCATTGCTGACGAAGTTGGCATCCTCAGGTTGGGTTTCGATGCAGTTGTTTCCCGAGTGCCCAAGACTTCCTGAAACGTCGCAGGTCATGCGAGAATCAAGAGCCTGGATAGGTTGCGGTGGTGATTCCAGCTTGTTCATCAAAAGGTCCATCTTGGCCGCGAGCATATCCATATTATTGATTTGGTGGATTCCTCGTGTGCGGGGCTGAAGGCGTTTATCGCTCCAGCCTTGGCTTGAGACCATCTTTTCAATGAGAGTACGTGTGAGTGAAAAGAAAGCTCCGCCAGAGGCAGCATCAAGGTGCTCACGGGCCATGCGGTTAAGCCCTTGGTAGAAACTTTGGATGATAAACATGTCTTGCATCTCATGCTGGGGGCAAGCCAGTATTTACTCCTAGTGTCACTCCCAGGCGTCCGAAATGGACTTGTCAGTGTTTTGTTGGAAACCAGAGATCTTGTTCCGGAGGGCATTGGTCTTGCCCAACGGAAAGTACTTGGTGAGAAAGGCATTCTAGCACTTCTCCCAAGTTGAAACTGCATCCTTCTTACCATAAAATCATTGTTTTGCCTTCCTGGACAATGAGAATGGAAATAGGCGTAGCCGGATAGCATCGAGAGGTGCTCCTTTAATGGTGAAAGTGTTGCAGATCTCCAGGAAATGCTGCAGATGTGCATTGGCATCCTCCGATTGCTTGCCACAGAAAGGGCTAGCTTGAACCATATTGATAAGAGCCAGCTACAATTCGAAGCCTTTGTCGCCCACATTGGTGGTAGGTCCAGTGGGGACGTTTGTGCTAGATGGGGCTGAGAACTCAAGAATGGTCTTCTCGGCAGCCATATCAGATGTTGGTGTTTTGATATAGAGGAAAGGATAGCTTTTGAAGATTGAAGGTCAGAGACTCGAAGTTGCGGAGGTAGGGCTCGGAGTCTCGTCCTTCGTACGATGACTATAGATTTTTGTGGAAGTTTTTCGGAAGGTTGAATCCGGTCATACACAGCTCTGCTAGTACCACCAAACAAAGACAGAGCAGGGGGTAAGCCCGTTATGCTAGGTTGGTATGTTAAATAATAAAGATATTTTTTACATATTTGGAATTTTTTCCTTTTGAATTATCTTTAACCGCTGCGTTCCCCGGCAACGGCGCCAAAAAACTTGTTGGAGTATTCTAGAGTGTCAAATCCATAGGGACCGAGGGAGAAGGATAATTCTAATATCTATATTATTTAAAATACCAGCCAGCTAGTTAACGGCGGTAAGAATAATAATAAGATAATAAGACCATTGACACACACAGGAGTATAAAAAGATAAGTTAGGCGGATAGTTGGGAGAACAATGAGAAGAGTATAAAGTTTCATAATAGTGCAATCAATTATATGGTTGAGCTAGCAGATATAAGTTTAGATGTTTGTTTTAAGAACTTCATCGGAGCTCAGCCAATTCACTACCACCCGCTATTAGTTAAGAACACCGAATGGTTATGCCTACCCCCGATTGGGCCCTACTGATCCAATTCCTAATGCAGTGGATTATGCGTGAGAAAAATCTCGGATGGATAGGTCTGTCACCACCTACCACCTACCACAAAGTACGTTGGAAATGGGTGTAAACTAAGTCACAGATAATCTCAGACACCACGTCTACTACTAAGTCCAATCACTACTCCTCGGATTCTAGGAAGGCAATCCAAGTTCAATACTTAGGATATTCTAAGCATATGAGAATGAACCTAGACTCGGAACCAGATAAACTTAATTAACCAATCTAATAATTCACACTTCCCACTTAGTGTAAATAAACTCAGCTCATATAACAAAAGGCGCTTATATTATAAAAATCAAAGTCTTACAAAAGGGAAAGGATACAAGAGCTATTACCTGAATTCCCGAAGACAATTCCGAAACTCCAAGATTCAGCTCGACACAACTCTAACTCCGAAACTAACTACTCTAGCAAGTGAAGAGTGACTCCAAATGTGAGGGATGTGTTGTGTGTTGTGTCAACTGAGGTGAGGGTGTCCTTTTATAGCCATCCACAACCAATGTGGAGCTTCCACTCCATGGGACAAGTGTCACCTCCACACCAGCCGAAGGGGATTCCAAGAGGGGATCCAAGGTGGTGGCCCCGGCCTAGGTGGATCAGCCGACCCACCTTCGGTCGATCCTGACCCTCGTTTTCGCCTAGGATACCTCTTTTATGGTGTAGATCAATCGCCCACATCGGTTTTGACAGTTAGAGCCAATGGAACTGACTCAAGTGTGAAGGAACTGCAGCCATTTGATCAAACCGACACGTATGGACGCTTGAGATTACTACTTGATGTGTTTCTTGGCAACTGGGAGATGTTGGAGTCGGTTGGGAGCAAAGGCCGGGTCGGCCGGACAAGGGTGGGCCGGCTGATCGGCTTCTGTGTCCGGTTCAGCTGCAAGGCCGGGCGGTAGGTTAGCAACTCACCCGAGACTTAACTGGAGATGAACGAGTTGTCACACTATTGTATTTGTTCGACAACATCGAAGAGTTGGAAGTTATGCAGGACAAATTTGTTTGAGCCGAATGGAAATTAAAGGAAATCAACAGCCAACTTCTGTTAAGGGAACCCAACTACTGCGGACGGGTGCTGGACATGTCCGACCAGATTTTTTTGGCAAAGCTTAACATTAACTTCCCTAAGTTTTTCATTCAAATCAAGCACCCTATAATGAATTGTCCTTAATTTATTGAAATCAGTCATGACCCTATCAAACTATAACCACCCATCAGAGTCAACAGGCTCGGGAACAGACCTAAATTTTTTATTCTCTTGTTGGATAGTGATATTCTTAAAATGCATTTTTAGTTCATCCAATTCTACAGTAAGCTTCCCACAATCAGAGCAAGCAGTAGGTTTAGCATTTTTTAGTTGAACTTCCAGGCTATTTTTCTTAACCAAGACCCTAGTGTACTTGTCATGAAGTTTAACTAATGCCTCAAAGAGTTTAGAACAGGAGGGACCTTGTTCATCAGTTACCTCATCATCATCGGTGTGGTAGATATCTGAGTCGTTGGCGCCACTGTCGCCATGTGCCATGAAGCACATGCCGGTGTAGTCGACGTCGTCGTTCTCCAGCGTCTCATCCTCACCATCATCCGAGTGTACATCCTCCTTGTCGGAGATGACGACTTCTTCCAGAGCGGCAAGCACCTTCTTAACCATGCGACGTCCCTTCATCAACTGGTTAGGTGGCTTCTTCTTATCACCTCCACCACCGGCCTTGATGTTGCGGTTCTTGTTGATGTAGGTGTTCTGTGCCGGCGCGGCGTAGTCGTTTCGCTCCTCTCCTCCGAACTTGGGACATTCACGCTTCATGTTGTTGAGACCACCACAACCGAAGCACCTCATGATGCCTCTTCTCTGATCGGCCACTCGCTTGTAAGCATGCGAGAACTTCCTAGACAGCAAGGCAAGCTGCTCCCTAGGAATCTTGTCCATCTGATCATTGAACAGCTCACAAAGGGCAGAGAAGAACAAACCGGCAATATCAGAAGAACCACGACCAGAGGGGTCAGCTATCAAGGCTGTGGATGAGGAACTGGGCTCTTTCGGGAGATGCTCAAGTTCGTGCGTCTTAAGACTAGCATAGAACGCTTCCAGGGTTAGCGTCGAGAGATCGGCTGCCTATCGGATTGCATTCACCTTCACATCCCATACCTTAAGATCTAATGCAGAGAGAAAGTACCTGGCGATCTTCGAATCGGTATATTTGACTTTAACGAATGGAGCTCGACAAGAATCTCGGTGAAGCGGGAGATACATGAGTCAAGCGTTTAACCCGGCTTCTAAGTAAATTGATTGTACTGTTTTGTGCTGGTCTTGTCTCACCAACGTAACCTAAGCCATCCTCTCATGGTAGGCTTGGAGGGTCGTCTAGATTTTGTGTGCTGTGGTGATGTCCGACACCCGCTCGTACTCCCCTCGGCTAAGGCCTTGAATCAGAAAATTCCGAGCTTTGCATTAAGATCCACACTGGCTTGATTCGCAACCGTCACCTCCTTGGGTCCATGATCTTAAGCGAAACATTGTAGCCCTGAGCCATCACATATGTCTCTAACCTAGCCTTCCAATAGGAAAAATCGGCTCCGGAGAACACGGGGGTTTGGCGGAATACTTGTCCGCCATAGCTCAAATAGCAATAACGATCAGCTTCAAAAACGGTCAAGAATTTCAAAGAAGCACCAAACCAAAGGCTCTAATACCAATTGAAGACCCGAGCTAGGCTGCTAGAGGGGGTGCATAGACGCCACAAATTTTCGACGCTACCGTTTTCACCAAAACCCGAACAACTTAACTATTATTTGTACACATAGCATGCATGACTAAGAGTCATAAAATATGCGGGAATTTTTCCATTCACAATCCTGGTCGTCAAGTGACAAAAAGATATGAATCAATTCAAAGCTTGCTTTAGGAAAGAAGATCAAGCCAAATGATCAAAGTGACTTTCAGAAAAGTAAAAGCAGATTTGTTCTCACTTGGAGGAGATGGATGGTGCCTTTTTGGTGCTCTTCAATTTTGAAAATTTTTGTCCCTATTACATAATTAGCCATGAGCAACTAAGCAGAAAATCTCCTCAAAACTCTCTATAGAAAAAAATGAAAAATCAAACAATCCAAACTGCTTTCTGGGAAGCAAAAGCAGATTCTCTAGAGTTTGTTTGTACTTGTAGGAGATGGATAGTGGCTTTCTGGTGCTCTTAGATTTTTGAGAATTTTTGTCCCTTTTTAACAATGAGTTGCGAAGCACTATGCCAAAAGAATTCTCAAAACTTCTTCAACAAAAAATATGAAAAATCAAACACCACGAGCTATCAAGAACTTTGAGCAGAAAGTTTGGGGCTTGGTTTTCAGCTCATAGCTCCCAAATGGAGAAACCAGTGGACTTACAATTTTTACCACTGATGGGTATATGACTCACTCATCTTTTCCAACTAGAATCATCCCAAAATGATTTTTCTAGATTTTTCTAAAAAGCTTTTACTGACTGCTGCGCGGATGATAGTTTCTGGACAGATTAGCAACAAGTAAATAACTTGATCTCTTGCCTCTCATATGGTTGCAAAGTGTGCATCAAATCATATTAGAAACATCAAGGCATCATAGAACATAAATAACCAGCAAGAAATGACCAAGATTCATCTTTAGACAAGAGCTCCGAAAAGGGAAAACGAAAACAAGAAGAACTAGGAGCAAATCAACGCAATATACTCATGAAGAATGATTTCATTATATAGAAGTTGGAGGATTACAAACCACATTCCATGTGGTCACAAGCACTCTAGGACCTAGGTGCCACCCTTACACACCTTACTGACCCTCTCTATTTTTGAAATTTTTAGCTCTATGGGGATGAGGGAAGGGCTACCCCTTCCCCTCCTTATATAGCCCAAGGGTGAGATGCCATAAACCCTAGAGCCCACGTCCACCCTTCATTTGAGGATGAGTGGTGTACAACTCACACACTATAAGACACACTCTCGAGAGGGAATATTCTCTACAAATTCCTTCGGAAAAAATCTTCGCAGCTTCCTCAGTCGCCAGCCCAAGCCTGGGCCCACCGGTCAGATCACCTTTGCCACCATGTAACCGACGCGCCAACCTCCAACTGTCCCGGACTCCTTGCCATGGCAAAGCTTCTCGAGTACACCACCTCATGTGACTGTCAAATTATCGAACCCGGTCACCTGCACGTCTCCGGACGCGCTAGCTCCAGCTGTGGATAGCATAGACCCCGGGTACCCACACGGCGGGCCTAAAAGACCACCCCACAGGGGATGGACCTAGTCGGGTGGATAAGGACGGGTACCACTCAGACTCTAGGAGGCTTGCCCGGTAAGGAAAGACTTAAAGGTAGAAGTTTATCCCTAATGAGGAAGATACATTTGTAATCCCGGATAACTATGTATCTGACTAGATAAAAAAATAGAAATCCTACCTCATAACCGACTAGGACTCAATCTTGTAATCATGCCCCACCACTATATAAGGTGGGCACAGACCCTGGCTCGGCATGCACATCTCTACACCCATCCATACACATCCCTCGGTTTGATCATAAGATCACCATCATAATCCCAAGAACACAGGACTAGAGTATTACCTCCACCATGAAGGCCTGAGCCTATAAAATACCCCTTGTCTTGTGTTGCCATCGAGTTTGAATCCAACGCATAACCCCATATATAATCATTGCCAACGACACACACACACACACACTGGTTAAATAAACGTCAAACAGTTGGCGCGCCAGGTTGGAGCAGCGCTAAGGTCATCTTCATCAAGTTCGATGCCATTGATCAACGGAGTTGCCGTCGTCTTCACCCACGCCCGGCTTTCCGCTTCGAGAACCGACTGCGTCACCAACGATCTAGGCGAACTCCACCTCTCGGAGAACTGCGACAATGCCTCCAATTCAGGTTGGGGAACTCCGTGGCTATTTACTCATGAGTAGTAAGGTTGAGAAACCAGAGGGTGCGAAGAGGTGGACAGGCACCTTTCTTCAATATGTCTTCATGTAGTGGAGGGTCCAAGGTGGTGGCCGAACTTCTAGATGATATCGCGTCTTATCCGGAAGTTGATGAAGCTGGCGGTATGATCGACGACTTGTTGTAGATGAAGTAGTCGGTCGAAAGCTCGTCCACGTCCATGAGGCGAATTGATGACGAAAATCATGATGACCACCATGTTGACGTAGTGTTGGTCCTATCTTTGATGGGCGTGGTCCATCAAACTAGAGTAGCCAGACATGGACCAGTCCCTATAAGGTGATCCCAAAGAAGCTCACTGTCGAGGAAAATGCCGAGCAAGGTGGACCATTCTCTAAAAATGTTCCCATCAAACACCATAGTAGGAAGTAGCATCACAACGGTAACAAGAGCTGCAACCATTTTTTTCTTTTTTCTCTTCCCTTTTTCTGTCAGCCCTCAATTTTATACTTACCAGAGAGCCGCTATTCACATGCACTAGACCCTGGATCAGTACTCTAGTGCGTGCAATACATAGCCGAGTATCATACAGACATACATTTCATTAATCGAAGTATTACATATCTGGTTGCATGACGCAGGCTTAATATTAAATAAGCCGGGAGGCCGTACAACTGTTATAGGTAAACCATCGGAGTCAGGAGAGCATATAAGATTAACCGAAATATCCTCCCACGGCTATGCATTCCTGCAGGTGACTAGAGCAAACCCTTAACCGCATCATGGCCATCGTAGCCGGGTCATCTCCTTCGCGACACTCGAACAAATCTTTCTCCTTAACTTTCATCTAAAAGAGTGGAGATATGCGAGGTCAGCGTTATCCAAACGCTAGCTAGTTAACACTCCCCTTAATGCACTTAATGTAAGGAGGCCTTGACTTGGGGAAGAAGTTAATTTATTTGAGTAAAGCCAGTTTTAAGATGAGTTCAAATTGCCCAATCTAGCATCAGGTATTAATGCTTCTTTAATAATCAAGGGATTCAGCACAAGAACAAACATAACCAAGGCGCACAACCCAAGCCCAACCGACAGACCTTGACAACCAACCTTAAAGTAACCAACTCAAACTCGACCAACTCTTGCCCAATTTCACAACTAACTCAACCGATCCAATACCCATATCCAACTTAACCAATCATCTCGACCCTCTTTCGGTTGCCCCCAACCTTTCCTAGCTCTGCCATCATTCCAGGATTTGCCAAATCCTGTTGTGGACCACACATGCCACGGCAAATCCTGTTGTGGACCACATGATTTAACAAGTAGGCAGATATTGAGCAAGCACTTTGATATTAAGCAACATAGTTCGGGAAAACTGGGTAATGAGCATGATTATGTCGATGTTAGTCCGCACTAGGGAAAGTCGCAATCTTTCCCTAATACGGGTAAACATCTATAAGAGTAAGTGTTAACTCGCCTGGACCACTTGTATTCCAACCGTGGATCTTGATTCGCCTCGAGATCCTCCTTAATCCCATGGGGTCTACCGACAAGAACCAAATGACACAAATAAACACCACGCTACGAGGAAAACATGATGCACGATTGTTGGCGATACTTACGCTCAAAGAAATTAATCCGCAAGCAGACGGATATCGCATGTAGTTTTCACCAGGAGTATTCCTAGAGTTATCGAATCCACAGGGAACGAGGGTTTAAAGAGATAATCCTCTATATCTTAATTGTTTAAAATACCAGCCAGTCTAGGTAACGGGGGTTAGGATAAATGGAAAGACCGGGAACACACACACACAAGGTAAATATCCACACAAATAAAAGAGAAAGCTACTCTAGCTAGATAGTTGGGAGGACAACGAGACAAGTTTAATAAGTTCTCAAAATCGTGTGATTCGGTTTATTGAGCGAGCTTGGGATAATAAACTAGTAGTTCACTTGGTATTCGTCGTCGGAGCTCGGACATTCACTACCACTCGCTATCCTGAATTGGAATCCCGAATGGTTATGATCATTCCGATAGGGCTCTACTGATCCAAAGCCGGACGCTGTGGGTTACGCACGAGATACTTAGTATCTACAGATGGATAGGGCTGTCACCACCTACCACCTACCACATATACATGGGCCCGGGTGTAAACCGACTTAGTCCTAGTCTCAGACACCATGTCTGCTACTTTCTAATCAATCTTCCTCAGTACCAAAAAGAAGTTAATCTAGGTTCAATGCCTGGCTCTTCCAGTATATGAGTAAGAACATAAACTGATTCCAGACAAATACAAGCTACCGGTAATGCAAAACTACACAACTCATTTATGTAGATATACTCAGCTCAAATAAAGTTCAACACATAAGCAATGAATGAAGTGATCTCACTAATTGAAACAATTAGGAAAGGGTACAAGAGCTATTACCCGAATTCCCGAAGACACTTCCGGAACTCCGAGCGTCAGCTCGACTTGACTCTAACTCCCAACTTCTACTAACTAAGAGCTACTCTAATAAGTGGAATGAAAGTGTGGAATGTGTTGTGCTCTCTCCATGTGAGGTGTAGGGGTCCTTTTATAGTGTTCCGTAGCCAACCGAGGTGCTCCACGTGTATGGACACATGTCATGCAACCCTCCTCCAAAGGGGCTCAAGAGTGGGTCGGCCGGCCTAGGGTGGGTCGGCCGACCCACCTTCTTCACCTCCCGGCAGTGAATTTCGTCTAGGATGCTCCCTTGATGGTGTAGATTAACCCCTTAAGCTGGTGGATCAAATGGACTTGCGCAAGAAAGGAATCCAAGGGAATCCTATGCTCATTTGTGAAGCAACCGTGTCCATTTGATCAAACCGACGACAGTGGATGGTCTAGATGTCCTCATTTTGTGTTTGTATGCCACCGGGGAGAAGACAGAGCTGGATGGGTGACGTAGCCAGGTCGGCCGGCCTGGCATTTTGCCTGGTCTGGCTCTGGTTTGTCCCATTTTGCACCTGTAGACCCAAAACTCACCAAAACTTGTGGAA
>SPJY01034214.1:97520-152449 GCA_005191435.1 Raddia distichophylla | reverse complement strand
ATTTGGTTTTTGGGTCTTATTTGAATTCTTTCGATTACTTTTTGACCCTTGTCACATTTAGGGGGAGTTTGAGTTTATCTCATAAATTCACAACTCTCCTTTATTGTGAAGAAATCAATTTGTTTTGAGTTAGCACATATTGCCCAATATTTTAGACCAAAACAAATTTGAGCTTCTTAGTATATCTCATATCCTCTTACCATTTCAAAATTTTCAAAATTCGAAAACTCATCCCTTGAGAAATACTACACTTGAATAAACCTTTTTGGTAAAATTTCTTACTTGTTTCAAAAGGTCATGAAAATGCTTTATTAAAAAAAACTATGTGCTTAAACTCTAAAATGGACCATATGCTTGAATTGACATGTCAATTGCATCTTCAAAACATATTTTGGGTCCATACATTTCCTTCATCACAAGATCAAAATTTGGGTTTGAATATGGATGTTGTTTAAAATTTACCTTATATATCTCATCCCTTCAAAACTAAGTCGTTCAAAATTGCTCTGAAAATTGCTCCAAAATTTGAATTTTCTTGGTTCTTGAGCAAAATAGGAGAAAAATCCCTTCAAAAGAATTAAGATTTAAATTCTATATAGATTGAGCCTGTCCGGCCTATCGGATAGAGTCAGGTGTTGCTTAACTCGGTTTCGACAGATTTTTCAATCCATCGGACCCAATCCGACCACCACCGGACCCGGTCCGATGGGCTGGCTGGCCAGACGGTTAATAGCCTCTCTATCGGACCCGGTCCGATGTTCTTCGGACCCGGTCCAATGGACTCATCCTGTTTTTGGCTAAGTACTCGTCTGCAACGCCACTGTCGGACCCAGTCCGATAGTCTTCGGACCCAGTCCGACGAAGTTAACTGTTCTCTGTTCTGCGCGTAGTCGGCTCTGTCAGACCCGGTCCGGCGGCGTCGGACCCGGTCCGATGACTGGATCGCGGCCCTATTTGCTGAACCGTACCCCTCTGTCTTTCCTCTCTCTCCTCACTTGCCACTTCTTTCTCTTCCACATCTCAGGCCGCCACCTCCCCTTCCCTTCGACGGTGCGGCTCCTCCGGCGATCTCCGGCGTCAACCCTCTTCATCTCCAGCCTCCCCTCGTCCTCCTCTTCGATTCCCACCGCAGGGTTCCACGAGAGGGGACTCGATCTGTGCATGGCTCCTCTCTCAAGCTCCTCTCCTCTTCCCTACCAGAGGAGGCTTTGGGGACTCATCCGCACGCACGGCGGGGTTGGCCTTCGTCTAGGGTTCGGTAAGCCACCTTGTAAGGTCTCGATTCTCTTCTTTCCTTTCCGTTTCTTAGTGCTAGGTTTTGAATCGTGTTTTCCCACGCTCGTGTATTAGGCCTTGTGGAGTGGTTGGAGAACTTGGGATTCTAAGTTCACTGGAGCGACACGATGTCTCAGCGTCTGAGAAATTTGGGCAAATCAATTGCAAGAGCAATGGGTACTGGGGCAGTGGAAGTCAGGGCGGCAGAGGTGATCTAGATGACACTGCTTTTGTGGGCAGTTTTGCACCTCCTCGCACTAGGAGGGGCACCCAACAGCAGCGACAACGACAGCGTGATGCCGTGGATTGGACTCAGCGGCTTGCGGGAGAGTCTTTTGTGATCATCAACGACGACAATGATGAGGATTATGTCGATGAGGCTGAACAGGAGGACACCACTGCATCTGAGACTTTGGTCCCTGAGGATGAGCCCGTAGATGACAATGTGCTTCTTCTAAGCATGGTAGTGTTGAGAAGGAAGCGGGTTGTCACACAAGATAGTTGGTTTCCTGCGAACAGAGAAGATACAAATGATTTTAGATTCCATACCAAGTTTCAGAAGCAGCTGTTTTTGTGTTTCTCTAGACCGCAGAAGAGCTCAAGGGACCCACATTATATTGATTGGCAAGAGATCACCGCTTTCATGGGGCCCAGTATATATAATTACTTCAATACAACTCCTGGTCTGGCAGCTCTGTTATCTAATACTCACCTGACATGGGGGGATGAGAGACACTGTGAGTTCTTTGCTACTGTGTTGCCTGCTAATGATTAGTCAAAGTTTAGCTATTATCATTCCATCGACGGCAGGGTTCACGGTCTATCCTTTTCTGAGATGAATTACGCTCTTGGCACCCCCGACAATGGAGCTGATCTGCACGGCTTGGCTTTTGACACTGGCATGTGGTCTGCTCGGTATCCACTAGAGGAGGACATTCGTTTCATGTATCTAGACCCAGAGGCAGATGACTATAGCATAGAGAAATCCAATCAATTGAAGGCAGAGTCAGCTTTAATGCATGTTATACTGAGGCGCACACTATTTGAGCGAGGGGGAAACAGAGATCGGATTCCCCCTATTATCTGCTGGTTTATGTTATATCTCTTCCGGGGAAGTCTAATCAACATTGGTGCCACTTTGTTTGGCGAGTTTGATGATGCTATTTACAGGGAGGTTAACAGATCATTGCCACTTGGACCTTACATTGGATTATTGCTTTCTAGAACTAGCCGGGTACCTGAGGAGGAAATTGGTCAGTGGGATAAGAAAATCAGAAAACACCAGATGAAGCAGCTGTTATCCGCTCTTGTCAGCAGGCCAAAGGTTGGCGATGCTCCTCCGGGTTCCCCTCCAGCACCGGCACCTACATATGCACCTCCGCCTGCTTCTTCTCCTGCAGGTGTCCCTATGGGCGATGCTCCTGCTGCTTCAGATGTCCCTATGGGCGATGCTCCTGCTGCTTCTGGTGCCCACATGGGAGGATATGGCTACCCCGTAGCTCCTCCGCCATGGTTTGATTTGAGTCCCCTGCTCCATGAAGTGCAAGCCCTTCGAGCTGATCAAAGCAACTATCAGAGAGAAATGAGAGCTGATATGACTGCATTCAGAACCGATATCTCAGCAGAGATAGCTGCCATTAGACAACAGCTAGGCACTATGGTGTCAGCAGACTTATTTGTAGGAAGAGCTTGGCGTGATGAAGTCTGCGATGATGCACATGGGCACTCACTTTATGCCTTATAATCCACCGGCAAATCCCTATACGTGGTATGATCAAGCTCAGAGCGACTATCATGAGTATCTACGACAATGTCAGCAGGCCCCTCAGCCAGGATTTGCTTCAGCTTCAGCTCCTCCTCCTGTCGGTGGTTCTCCATCCCGCTCCGCTAGGTCCAAATCCAAGAGAGCGCGCTTCTCTCCTTCTAGCAGTCTGGGCGGGCATAGTGGTCAAGGCGGCGAGCGTGAAGATTAGAGAGCTTTTTCCTATGTGTCACTTGTTGACAAAGGGGGAGAAGAATAGAGCTCTTTTGGCTTAGTGGTTTGGCTTCTAGTTTGAACAATCTATTTGTGTTGGCTTGTTGAATTTGAGTTGGCTTGTTGAACTCTTATCTTTTGCTATGCATGAACTTAGGGGGAGTTTCCTTTCTGTTTTGCACGCTAATTTGTCGAGCTGTGGATCTTAAATTTGTTATTGTGCTTTCCTGTTTATCTATATGCTCTGTATCTCGTTCCTGCTCGTTTGCACTAACCCCTTTGCAGCTCAAAAATATAAGATCTCTATTGGGTTGTCATCAAGTACCACAAAGAGGGAGATAGTGAGCATCGTTGAGCCCTAATTCGTTTAGTGGCATTGATGATGTATACTTTTGCGCTAGGGAGTTCTTGGACGTCTCACGAAACCCTAGCGAGGTCTCGGCGAACATTTGAGCTGATTCAAGACAATCTAAGCATGACCGGGCGAGCGAAGAGGTCATGTGTAGGTCTAGGAGTAGCTAGGTTTTTATTTTATCGCTCATGCTTCAAGAGGGGTCTAACAGTTTCGATCGTGCCAAGTCTATATTTGTGTTAGCCCTCAAGCCATCCACAAATAGTTAGAGATCCCAACCTGCTAAAATTCTCTTGAACCATGCCATTTCTATGTTCATCGGACCGGGTCCGATCGCCATCGGACCGGGTCGATCGGACTGGGTCCGGTGAACCTAACCCTACTTCCAGCGTTTTGTTGCTGGTCAGACCGAGTCTGGTGCCGTCGGACCGGGTCCGACCCCTCGGGACCGAGTCCGACAGCGCCTGTGTTCCAGCGCCTGTCGCTCCGTCGGACCTGGTCCGACAGCGTGTGTGTCAGCCGAGTCTGAGGCATGGTTGCAGCCATCGGACCGGGTCCGGCGGTACTGTAACGACTAGTTTTTGTAGTCTTCCCGAGCTCCAACGGCTAGTTCCTCTCCGGGGGGTATTTATTGACATGGGTAGGCTGCCTTTACTGAGGTTTGTTGCTCCACTTCACCTATAGCCATCATCTACTCATCTTAGGGGTGTTCTAGAACCATTCCTCCACCAATTCATCCACCACCTACCTTCCCCCAAACCGAGCTTCATGGAAGTCCTTTGATTTGGCATAATCAAGGCGATTCGGGCTTATTACTCTTGAAGACGGTGTTCTTCTTGGAGGTGTGGGTTTGGGAGTAGGCCTTGTTGTGTGGCTACTCTTGAGTCGGTGTGAAGGTGACGGAGTCTACCTCGCCGGAGTGGCGGAACGACTATCGGGTAGTAAGCGAGGCGTGTGGCTCAAGATGGAGCCGGTCCTTGTGCGCAAGGGCAAGCCTCAACGGAGAGTAGGAGTGGATACTCCAAACTTCGGTGAAACAAATACCATGTCTCCTTTCTCTTGTCTAATTTACTTCCGCATTTACTTTTCGCTTGATTTGCTAAATTGTTTGAATGCTTGGTTGAGATAGTCTAGGTTGCTAGTGTGTGCCGCTCTATTTGTTTCCACTTCATAGGTCACTAGAATCTAGCTTTGGGTAACTCTTAACCTTGTTGCTTAATCAAGTACAACCAAAAGAAATTAAAAATTGCCTATTCACCCCCCTCTAGGCCGTAAAGTTCCTTTCAATGCAGAAGATGGATTTCAGCATTTTCTTGATGGAGCCACCAGAAGATGATGGGCTAGACCGAGCTGAAGACAGGCCCGCCTTATCTCGAGGAGAAGAAGAAGGACCCACGGTATCACGAGGAGCAGAACCCCTCATGGGCGGAGTCGCAGAAGCACCACCAGGAGAAGCAATCCACGGGTGGTCACAAGGTAGGGAGTGTGCTTCACATCTAGCACAAACTTGAGACCAGTGACATGGATGATCATGCTTATCAGATAAGGAGCATAAGGGCAGCTCCTCTTTGGATCACAAGCATTGATCTTGACCTCACCCCAGATGAAGTCCAGCACATCAAAAGGACGCTTTTGCAAACCAATTTTCAAAAGAAGGTTGCGAGAGTAAGAACACGTGAGGCGTCACCTTCCTTGGGAGAGATTCTTGCGGAGAATGCTATTGAATGTCCGACGGGTACAGCAACTGCAAACTAGGGTTTTGTCACATCTCGCATTAAAAGAACGAATACGAGGCATCAATAGGTAGATGAACAAGATAGGAGCATATTTAGTCCCGAAATCGAGTTAAAACGGCATACATTGCACGATTTAGGGTTTTCAAGATTTGGAGCTTTACCTTCAATGCAGGAGGAGGGAGACGAGCAGAGAGGTGCAAATGCAGAGGAGGAGCCGCGCGAGAGCAAGCGCCGCCGCCGTCGACGGCGGAAGATCCGCAGCCGCCGAAAGATCCGCTGCCACCGGAGCTTTTTCTGCTGCTGCCGCTTGAGGGGAGAGAGAGAAGGTAAAAATTTAGGGTAGAAACCATGGGGTAAAAGGACCGGACCCATGCGGTTAAAAGAATAGATTGCCGAGACTGGGCCGGGCCGGAACATCTGACGGATGTCGGAACATCCGACGGGACCCTCGCTGTACCGCACCAGAAGTTCCGATGCAGATTGGAACATCCGACGGGACTGATTCGGCATAACACAGGAAGTTCCGACGTAGATCGGAACATCCGATCCCCCTCTTATTGGAAATGAAAGTTTTAGACTCCAGACACTTCGAGATTGGATAAGATCGCTCCGGGAGAATAGAGGGGAGTTCTAAGAGTTGAATTTACCCATGAATGACGCGTAAGCATGTCAACCAATCAAACTAGGGTCACTCACGAATAAATAGGATATGAATATCCGAAGAGCCAAATCATTCAATTTATTTATAGACCTATATAACTATAGTTAAATAGATGACATGATAAAAACATTTTCAATCACCAAACAATATGTGCAATAGGTCAAGCAATCCGACAACCAAGAATATTTAATTCACTCCGCAACTTAGAGAATTTTCTCTCATTAAGGGGTTTGGTAAAGATATCGGCCAGTTGTTTTTCGGTTCTCACATGGGTAATATTGATATCACCTTTAGTTGAATGGTCTCTTAAGAAGTGGTGGCGAATATCGATATGTTTGGTTCGGGAGTGTTGAATAGGATTGTTGGCTATTTTCATGGCACTCTCATTGTCACACAAAAATAGGATGTGGTTGAGGTTAAGGCCATAGTCCCTTAGGGTTTGCCTCATCC
The DNA here is from genome assembly GCA_005191435.1 of Raddia distichophylla. Classification (NCBI taxonomy): domain Eukaryota; kingdom Viridiplantae; phylum Streptophyta; class Magnoliopsida; order Poales; family Poaceae; genus Raddia; species Raddia distichophylla. The sequence continues at coordinate 146,000 of SPJY01034214.1, read as the reverse complement.
AAACTAGTTGAGCACAACAATGTCCTGCGGCAATATATTCAGCTTCGGCTGTGGATAGGGCTATGAAATGTTGTTTCTTGGACGTCCATAAAACGAGCGATCTACCAAGGAATTGGTAAGAACCGAAGGTACTCTTTCTATCCACTTTACAACCGGCATAATCCGCATCCGAATAGCCGATTAGGTCAAAATTTGACCCTTTAGGATACCAACGGCCAAAGTAGGGAGTGTGTATCAAATATCTTAAGATTCTCTTGGCTACCACTAAGTGACAATCCTTGGGTGCAGCTTGAAATCTTGCACACATGCACTTAGAAACTTTTATATGCTTCTTCATTGCATCCCTTTTTATAGTACGGCATCTCTATAACTCAGTAAATAAAGATCTACAAATAATTACTAGTCTTGATGCCTTCTTGCAACATTTCCATGTTTGAGGGGTACACCATCACATTAAAACATACACTTCATGAATTTAACCTGTATAACATCTGTGTACATTTATCCAATAGAAAATATTAGCTCTATAATTGTTAATCATTAATCACCAAAACTATTTAAGGGCCTAGATGCACTTTCACACTCAAAAATAATTTTTGAGATGTTTCTAAAAATCAAACACTGACTGCTGCCGGAAGAACAAGTTCTGAAGAGATTTGCAACTTAATGAGAAACTAGATCACAACACCACGGTATCCTCCATATGGATCTTAACATAAACCTAGGTGTATTTTAGTAAATACACATTTTAGTCCCCCTAACATACCTGCAAAGAAGCAAGTTCGGATAGGAAATATAGTCAGCACTACATTTCTGCATGCATTCGCGCTATAGCCAATATTACTTCGACGTATTTTATTCGATAGACGAGCCAACTTAAGAACCATATCTGGAAGCAAGCCAGGTGCAGTCAAGTGATCACCATGGCGAGCTAACAACCTAGCTGATACTTCTTTCCAGTTTTCTAAAGTATTTAGATTGAAATATAATTTGCCTTGCTCTATATGTTTGGAAAATGCCTATAATGTTAATCACGATGTTATCATGGCCTGCCTTTGTTATTTTTGTTTGCCATGCCATGATTCCCTTCATATCATGTTTGCTTGATTATCCACACAATAAATAAAATTTTTAGACTTCTTAATCTTGGGTTAAAAATGCTTACAAATGCTTAGGTCATACTGATTTAATCATGTAACCAATTCCGCACTGATGAGCCACGACTCATGAGTGGACAGACATTGACAATATTCACGTTGATCATGATTGATTCTTACATTGCATATGTAATTGTGATTTTGATCTGGGCTGTGGGATAATGTGAATATATTTTATTGTTGGGATGGTGCCATGTGGTTAACGGGGAACGGGAACGGGAATGATAGTTATGGAAGAGAAGGCTGATGGGCAAGGAGTACCAAGAAGTGATATCTGTGATGTGTGTGTGTGTGTGTGTGTGTGTGTGTGTGTGTGTGTGTGTGAAAGTGGAATGGCTGGGTTGAAGTACGGACTCACCCGGGCGGGTGCATAAGTGCTATGCATAGTGGGAAGCCGCTGACCTTTTTCTGAGAGGAATTGGTTCCTAGCACCACAACGTGTGGCCATTGCGTGGTAGTGCATGTTGGTGTCTATGTGATCGAAAGCTAACATGAGGTGAAGGTGACTTAGGTCGTCACTTGTGTAGTGATCTGAACCTATCTACCGAGCCGAACTACGGGGACCATGCCATACGTCAACCAGCAATCTTCAGGGTGGTATGGGTCAACAATGTGAGACATGGGCTGGTAGTGGTTCACAATGGGATTTGCCAACCCAAAAATGATGGTGTGGTGAATGGAGATGCAATATGGGAATGGTTCGTTGGGAATGCCTGTGTGGCATGTAAGTTGGGAATGCCTGTGTGGCATGTGAGATGATATTACTGACTTTTACTATATTCTCTCTTCGACATATTTTTGGAGATTTCCTTTATAAAATAGCTAGGTATAGGTCTTTGTCTATCAGTGCTACTTCTAAAACTGGCTTTCCACAAAGAAAATTGCCCGAACTCCACTATACGGCCTATACCTTTACTATGCATTAAGGATGGTGTTAACTTGCAAGTGCGGTTTGATTGCACACTTATCCTCACACTCACTCACTTTTTAGATTACGGAAACAGAAGATGACGACTACGCTTGTCATGAAGGAGATCCAACATTTGGAGATCATGGCCAGGATTCAGCTCTGTTGCAGTTTAGGGGTCACTTCCATAGGTACGAACCACTTATGTCATGACTCAAGTAATCTTCCACTAGAAACTATCTTTGTCAGTAAATAAACAACGTTATATTACTTCTCTACTATCTTAATGCACCTTGTGGTCGTGGTGGTAGTTCGAACTTGCGATCTGGACCATCTAACATAGACCGACCTCTGCACACCGTTCGATCTACACGCCCGCCCCTAGGTTTCCCCCGCACCTTCCATGATCCCGCTGCCCTCGTCCCCCTCCCACTCCTCCACGCTCGCGCCTGCGCCCCGTCTCATCTCGCTGCATCCCTCTCTCCCGCCGCCCCTCTCTCCCTCCGCTGCCTCTCCCTCTCTCCTGCCGCCCCCTATCGCCGGCGACGCCGGGTAAGCCCCCCCTCTCTCTCTCTCTCTCTCTCTCTCTCTCTCTCTCTCTCTCTCTCTCATCTGTGTGTGTGCGCGCTCTGCCGCGCCCTCGCCTGCGCCCTGTCTCATCCCGCCGCCTCCCTCTCTCTCGCCGCCACCCGTCCCTCTCTCACACCGCCCCCTGTCGTCGGCGCCGCCGGGTAAGCCCTCGGTGTGTGTGTGTGTGTCCAAACCCTAGATCCCGTATTCTTGCCGCGCCGTTGGTCGGGAATGGGGCGCCGTCACCACCGTGCCGTTAGATCTGGGTGCCACCGTGTGCCGAAGGGATGGGGCGAGTGCCGCCGTCTATGGGCATGGAAGAGAGGACGCCGCCGTTGGTCGGAGATGGAGCGCCGAGGGCCGAGGTGGAGAAGTCGTCGCCATGCCCGCGTTAGAGGAGGGGTGCCATGCCGTCCATGCCGCGGTGGTCAGAGGTGGACAGGAAGAGGTTGGAGAGGAAGCCGCCATGGCGCCGGGACACCGTGCCGTCAGAGCCGCTGCGCCGGGCCAGCCGTGGAGGAGGAAGGCATGCGCGCCGCCGTACTGGGCTGGAGGAGGAGGCTCGCCAGCCGTGGGGATGCCGGGCTGGCGTACGCATGGGACGGTGAGCCACAGAGTAGTGTCGATGCCTGACAACGTATTCTTCTCCAATGTATTTTGATTGCTTTGAGATTTTCTTCATGGAATTATAACAATAGACTTTAAGGTCACATTGAGTATTGCGACAACATGTTTGGTCTTACAATATACTTTTATCTGGTGCCAACTTGATTGAAACTTGGCAATTCCTTGCATATGTATTAGAAGGATAAACGAACCAAAATTACAAGGATTGAAAACACCAAACTAAAAAAAAAAAAATGACAAGAAGATCTCCGGTGCCAACTTGTCAACATCTCTTCTATCGAGTTCTATTGACATAAATTGTCATATAATTACTTGATTCATAGTTCGGAAGTATCACCAAGGTCATATGAAGGTTATTTTCTGACATGTACATCTCTGAAACCGCAACACTCCATTTGAGTTGCACAGACAAGTTTTTATGGAGATGATTGCTAAATTTGGCAAGGATTTCTCCAAAATCTCTAACAAAAAAGACAATTGCTTATGGTGGTCCCAGATCCGACGCTGGCTGAGCGCAGCGAGGTACGGCGACAACGCATATACTTGATCTGCAGTATATACCTGAAGCATCTTTGTAAAATCAACTGTTGTAATAGTTGCCTGATTCCATCATACTGATGCCTCTTCACGAGTTAGACATAATTCTTTTTATATTCGCAAAACAATGAAATATTCACAAAAAAAATCTTTTTTATAAGAAAAGCACTTCTGTAAATTTCTAAAAAGAAACAAAATTCCACAGGTTTTTAAATATGTTTGTTTGCGTGCAATGACTCACGTCATCAGCAGCGCCTTGGTGGTCGAACGAGATGAGGAGGGCCCCCTCCAGAAGGTACAATGTCCGGTCTACTTCGCAAGCGAGGTATTGGGCGAATCTAAGATAAGGAAACCACAAGTTCAAAAACTTCTGTATGCTGTATTACTCACATCACGGAAGCTTAAGCATTATTTTCAAGAGCATGAAATTTCGGTGGTTACTTCTTTCCCGCTTGGAGACATACTTCATAATTGGGAAGCCACTGGGAGGATTGCAAAGTGGGCAGTCGAGCTTGGAGCCTTTGAAATAAAGTTCAGGCCTCGACTAGCCATCAAATCTCAAGCATTGGCCGATTTCGTCGTCGAGTGGACGGAGGCTCAGACCCCAGCAGCAAAGGAGAATCTCGAGTACTGGACAGTGTACTTTGATGGTTCCCTCATGCTCAGCGGCGCGGGGGCTGGGATTTTGCTCATATCGCCGACTGAAAAGAAGCTACGCTACGTCCTCCAGATACTGTTCCCCGTCAGCACCAACGCCGCCGAGTACGAGGCACTCATCCACGTGGTATGCGTCGCCATCTCGCTTGGTGTCAGGCGGTTAATGGTACGCGGGGACTCCCAGCTCATGGTCAACCAAGTGTAAAAAGAGTGGTCTTGTATTGGCGATAGCATGGCGGCATACTGCCAGGAGGTACGAAAGCTAGAAGACAAATTCGACGGACTGGAGCTGACACACGTGCTCCGCCGCGACAATGAAGCAGCAGACGAGCTAGCGCGGATGGGATCCACTCGGGCGCGGGTCCCGACTGGTGTTTTCGTCCAAGAATTGCGAGCACCGTCTATCAAGCTACCCTCTGCTCCGGAAGGAAATCAAGAGAAGCAGAAAGAACCTGATGCAGAGGTATTATCGATCAACCCCGGGTGGACGCAGCCTTACTTAGATTATCTTCTTCGGGATGAGCTGCCTGAGGACCGAAGCCTAGCCGAATGCATCACGCGGCGAAGCAAAAGCTACAAGGTAGTTGGGGACGAGCTTTTCAGAAAAAGCAGTTACGGGGTACTAAGGCGTTGCATATTAGAACAAGAAGGCAGAGATTTACTCAGTGAAATCCACTCGGGGGGAATGCGGGCATCACGCAGCAGCCAGTACCCTGGTGGGCAAAGCCTACCGACGAGGATTCTTCTGGCCAACCGCGGTTACAGATGCGGAAGACATAGTACGCAGATGTGACGGGTGTCAGTTCTTTGCACGACAGATCCATATGCCAGCCCAAGATCTACAAACAATTCCTATCACTTGGCCCCTCGCCGTCTGGAATCTCGACATGGTGGGCCTCCTCAAGCGTGCACAGGGCGGATTCACTCATCTCTTCGTCGCCATCGATAAGTTTACCAAGTGGATTGAAGCCAAGCCGGTTGCTGTCATCACGGCCGCCAAAGCACGTGAGTTCTTCCGATACATTGTTGTGCATTTTGGCGTACCCAATCGCATCATCACCGACAACGGCGTTCAGTTCAAAAGCAACAAATTTCAACATTGGGGCGAGGAGCTAGGCATCAAGATCTCCTATGCCTCGGTGGCCCACCCAAGGAGGAACGGACAGGTTGAGCGCGCCAATGGATTGGTGCAACAAGGGCTTAAAGCCAAAATCTTCGATTGCCTGAAACCGTACGCAACGCGCTGGATCAAGGACTTGCCTTCGGAGCTCTGGGGGCTCAGAACGACCCCAAGTCGAGCAACCGGGCAGACCCCCTTTTTCCTAGTCTATGGCTCGGAGGCGGTCCTCCCGACTGAATTGAAGTTTTGGTCCCCTCGGGTCGCCAGTTTCGACGATAATCAGTCGGAGGAAGCAAGAAGTGAAGACCTCGATCGACTCGAGGAAGCCAGGGAAGCAGCATTGATCTAGTCGGCAAAGTACCAACAGGGCTTGCGTCACTACCATCAGCGCAACGTTCGGGGCCGTGCGTCCTCCAAGGGAGATCTGGTCCTCTGAAGGAATCAGAAGCACGAGCATAAACTCTCCCCACTCTGGGAAGGCCCCTATGTGATCGCTGAGGTGACTCGCCCAGGGCTTACCGGCTACAACGTGAAGATGGATCTGAAGTGCCCAATACCTAGAACATCGAGCAGCTACGTCGTTTTTACACTTAGTTCTTGTATTCAAGCAGCATTTTGTAATTAGTCCCTTTTTCTTTTTGACTTGCTACTTAGCCGTAAACGGTTAAGCAGTAAGTCGGGGGCTACACTAAATAGTATACGGAGTCAACCGCACCCAATCTCATTAATAAAAGTCGTTTTCTCTTTACATGTGTTGACCAAATTCGGGTGTTGTGAATATTATTGAGTAATGACGCTCATACTTGCCAAAGACAGCGTTTAGCTACCCCGTCGTTGCATAGGGATAAAGCCACGTGAGGATTCCTGGCACTCCGGGGCTGGACCACTCGGCATAAGTGTTTCATGAAAAAGGATAAAGCGAAGTACTCGGATAAATAGGGTCGCCAATATCGAGGATCGGTCAAGCGTTTCGAACAAAGTTACATTTACAAGTCCAGCTCTTCAACGATCTAAGAAGCAGCCGGACGAATTTCCTCCAGCAAAGCGCAGGCCTCCTCCTCGGTGCATGCAAATCCTTCCTTCACGGCTTCGCAATCTAGACGGGAAAAGTTGGACTTCGCGATTGCGAGGCCTTGGCTGGTGCAAGTTATTGCTGCCTCCCGCGTGAAGACCTTGATCCGTTCGGGAACATCGTTAAGATGGGCCACGAGGAGGTCCGGATCAGTCGGCAGCTCTTCTTCCGGATAAAGGCGTTGATGTGTCGGGACTATTCCAACTAGAGCACAGCGGCGGAGCTCGTGGGCAGCCTTCACCTCTTCCTCAAGAACCTGGAGTTGCGCCCTAGACCTCTGCCGATGCTCTGCACAACCAATTAAGATTGACGAATCAGTCGGATTTCAGTAAGGCTGAGTCAGGGAGAACCAGTGGAGGGGAGTTACCTTCCAGTCGGGCGTCACTTTCTGCCTCCAGGACCTTCTGCCTCGCCTTCAGCGCTACATTCATAGGCAAGTCTCAAAGATCATCGTCTAAGGAGCATTTTTTTATAAAGGTTTAGCACTGTTCGGGATCCGTACCTTGGATAGTGTTGGACTCTTCTACGTGGCGGAATCAGAGTTCGGTGACTTCTCGCTGGAGTTCTTCGATCTGGCCGCGATATTGTCGCTTAACGGTGTACAGCGCATTGTCGTATTTGTCACGGGTCTTCAGCTCGCCCAATGTTTTCTCCATGCATACGGACTTTTGCCTTGACCTCTCTTTCATGCGCTGCATGGAAGTAGGAAGGAGATTGGCGGGATCCCCTTATGTAAAGTGGGGATTCAGGGCATGGAAAGGCTTTACCTTGTATATCATGGCTTGAGCTGTTGTCATTTGGTCCAGCACTTCCCATTGTTCAGCTTATTGCCCGTCATCGACTTCGCAGCCCTCCATCTCCTTCCTCCATTTCAGTTGAAGGGGTGGAACATGAGCTTTAGCAGGAGTGCGAGGAATTTCCTTGATTTCTGGCTCTATACTCCTCTGAGCCGGAGCTGGGATTTTCCCTTCGCTGGCCAGGATCGTCGAGCGGATGCAGATGGACCAGAGTCTCGGTGAGGTGGGATGCGCCGAGTCGAATCCCCTGCTGTCTGGGGCCCAGCTTGGCGATTGGATCGTGGAGGCGCCGAGCCCGACGCTTCGCTGTCATGCGAGCTGGGCGGCTTGTCATCGTTGACAGGTTTTATGGAAATATTCGGAGATTAATCAAGGCACAAATCCCTCGCAAGTCATGAAGGGAAGAGATTGTGAAGGAATACCTTTGCGATGATTTAAAGGATTTGAATCCAAATCGAATGCCTGAACCATTCGGGCCTGAGCCGGGAGGTTTCTCTGCCCCCGATGTGGCCTTTGGGTCAGCGGATTGGGGAGACGGGGCGGCTTCGTGGCTGCATCGTCGAAGCCAAGGGCGACCTGGTTGCTGGGCGGTGGCGGCGCACAAGCGGGACATCATCTTTGTCGTCTTCGTCCGAGTCCTCGGGAGCAACCCCCTTGCCTTTCTTGGCCGGAGGAGCACTAGCTGAGTCCCCTGCGGGATGCTTGCGCGGTGCCTCTTTGCGGTGCGGAGCTTTCGGGACCGGATGCATGGAAAAGAAGGCCTCGCGTCCCTGCGTATGAACCAGACAGCAATCAATTTTCGTATCATCCTAAGAAACTCCGGTTGAGTCGAGAAGGGTCTTCTCCCTACCGTTGGTAGTGGGAACGTCAGATGGTACGCGCCTGGGCAGTCCACGTAAGTTATTTCCGAACCCGGAGCAAAGAGCTCGGTCATTCGGGTGATAATTTCCTTCTGCGAAAGACTTTCTCCGGTTTCCCCTAGTGGAGTCTTGGAGTCCCGAGTATTCGAAGGCGAGATGCACCCTCTCTTTGATGGGCTGGATACAACGCTGAGTGTAGTTCCAAACTACGCCAATGCCAGTCAGCCCGGCAGTCTTCGCACGCTGGAGAAGAACGAAAAGTTCCTGCACTTGGCCTCCCTCGTCATCGGCGATAGGAGAGGACCAGGAGGGGCTGACCGTGGGGAACTCTCCGGAGAAAGGAGGGAGGACTGGAAGAGAATTGGCGCAGTAGAACCACTCCGAGTGCCAACCTTTATTGGAGGTTCTCAGGGGATCGAAGTAATACTTTCGGGCCCCTTCCCGCAATTGAAATCCCGCGCCGCCGGCGGCTTTGGGAGAATTCTTGTTGGGAAAAGGCTTGAGGAGGTAAAGAAATCTAAAGAGGTCAAAATGAGGAGCAATCCCCAAATAGGCTTCACAGATGTTGATAAAAATCGCAATTTGGAAAATAGAGTTGGGGTTTAGGTGCGAAACCTCGATTCCGTAAAAATGCAGCAGTCCCCGGAAGAGTGGAGAGCAAGGAAGGCCAAAGCCGCGGAGAAAGAAAGATTCGAAGACCACTACCTCGTCCGAACGAGGAGTGGGGTTGGATTCGCCGGCGGCGGGGCGCCACAACAAGAACTCTTCGGAGGGGAGCACACCGATGGAGACCAGCTTCTGTAGCCTCCGTTCGGTCGTGATGGACTTCATCCACTCCTTTCCGCTTTTCACAGCCTTCGGGGCGGCGGGAGAAGGTGGAGCCATTACGATCGGAGACGGGTGGCGGCGGAGGCTGCGATGGAGAAGAACCCTAGCGGCGGAGTTCGCTGGAAGAAAACTAACAGACTGGCGTGAAAAGTGAGCAGGTGAACCAATTCCGTTCTCCTATTCCAAACTTATCGTAATGGGCAGTGTTCGCATTCTGGGCTGGGCCTCAATTTAGCGCTGGATGCGGCCCTTTCGAGAAGGGCAAGATCACTCGGCGGCCTGAGTGGTTCCCTCGGAGAAGTTCGAGTTAAGTGCTGGATGCCGGTCCGGGAGCACATGGTCCTAACTACTCGGATGAAGCGATGTTGCGGATTCGGAGTCAAGGCGAGAAGAAGCAATGTCGCGGATTCAAGAATAAAGCAAGAAGAAGACAAACATCTGGATTTCCAAAAGATATTCATTAAAAGGCATTTATGCCTATTTATATTTCCCCAGCGCAGCACATTGAGCGAGGGCTCATCGCTGGCTCGTTTAGGATACAAAAGAAAGGCAAATCATTCCTCTGATGGCCACTTCACATCGAGGATGGAGAAAACAAGAGCGTCTTTGAGGGGGGTGCGAACCGGGAAGAGTCGCGGATGGCCGGCCACCAGAACCCTAATGGCGCTCTGGGCGGTCCTTTCCACGTAATCCTTCCGCCATCGTGCCCACTCGGCGGCTGTAGCGGCTTCCGCGGCGGCGACGCGGGCATGCTCTTCGGCGCAAGCAGTTGCCCATGGGTCGGACCATCCGCTCGCCATTGCTATTGGAAAATGAGAAGGTGGAGTTTTATGGATGTCGATCGGGAAAAGGAAGACTCGAAATCTTGAAAGCTGCTGGTGAAGTAGTACTCTGCCCCTAGGATCTTTTTTATACACTGAGCGAGTTCAAAGGGCGCGCCTTGTAATCCGTTTCGAATACAGTAAAACCATCATGGCGATGGGACGGAAGTGGATACGAATATGGTTTCCGACGGAAATGCGTATCCCTCTGGCTGTGTGAGAAAAGGGCGCGAAAACACTTCGCCTCCCCCTAATTGGGCTTGGGCTAAAACTGCAAAGGGCAACCCCCTTAACAGGCTTTCTTAACACGCCGCTGACGGTGGCAATGTGTTAAAATCGAGCCTAATTCGGCCTCAGTACACCCTGGAGGGCATATGACCGGCAGCGCCAAAATTAAAATATATCACGGCATACCACATGTTGGGTCACTAGCCAACTTCGCATGCTCGAGGTTGGGTGTTGGTGAAATTTGGGTTCAATTTCGGAGGTATGCCTTTATAAGGTCACCAGTTGTACGCCGCTACCCGGGTACAAATATCTCTCAGCAAAATTGCGTCCAATCGGTATGCCCCGAGGGGCCTATGCTGATCCCTTCCCTGGTTGGGACAGGTACCACTCGGCTGAAAGGTGTGCCCCATGCTGGGCCGAGTGCTGGCTCTTACAAGCTAAGGCCAGGTGCCTGATGCTGATATCCTTTGCAATGCTAAAATTACGGCATGATGCAAGACAGAAGTCGTAATGGCATGGCTTAAGGCACGCCCCATGATGAGCCAGCTACTACTTTTGCATTGCAAGAGTGGGTGTCAAGTAGCCGAATCCATCTGTTGAGGTGATGCGTCCAACGGGCCGAATAAGCTGGAGTTTGGTATTGCCAATCCAGGCATTGCTTTAACACAAAAACATAAGATTTCTTGAGTCCTTTACAGTCTCTTTTCAGATTACAGGAGATATTGGCGAAACCAGTCGGCTAGACATCTGACTCGATCGTAAAGCACTCGGAAGCTACTGTGGACCATATGGGCCCCGGGTATCCTCTAGAAGGCCCATAAAGGAGCAGATGGGGGCGATCCAAGTCGGCCGACCAAGAACTCGAACCACTCGGGTTACACGCGCCTTGAGTTCTAAGGAAGCTATCGTGGATATAATCTATCTCCATGTAATTAGCAATCAACACATGCATGACATGTAACAGCATAACAGCATTAGTTATCGTCTACCACGGGCTATCCTGTAACTCTATCTCCCCCTACACTCTATAAAGGGAGGGGGTAGAGGCCATCGGCATAGAGACACACACGAATCATCACCACAAAGCATCGTCTTGCATCCCGCATCTTGATACACATATAATCCCAGAGCACAGGAAGTAGGGTATTACCTCCGTTGAGGGCCTGAACCTGTATAAACCCTTGTCTTGTGCTACCATCTAATTTAGTTCTTGATTAGCCGCCCCTCGTAAAAATTCATTGCCGGCGGTGAACCCCCAGTTAGTCACCAGTCGATAGGAACAGCCCCATCGGTCGATCGATTCCCAGATAGGCCTCGCACAGGTGTGCAAAGACAGCCATCTGGAGGATGGAGTTAGGATTGAGGTTCGCCACCTCCAATCCGCTAATGCATTCCCAAGGTAAAACACTTCATTGGACCGGGTCCGACGGTCATCGGACCGGGTCCCACGGTCATCGGACTAGGTCCTACTACGCATGGGATATTCAATCCGGGCCGTCTATTCTTAGGGCTTTTCGCCTTTAGGGTATAAATTGGAGCCTCTAGCTCGGGGAAAACTTGGGAGAGCCTCATTAGCAGCCACCCCTTGTCCTAGCCACCCTAGAGAACTCCTCCCATGGTTCCCACCTCCTCCTAGGGTTCCATGTGCTTGAAAGATTGAAGGAGAGATAGAGGGAGAGGAAGAGAGGAAGAGGAAGAAGAAGGTGCCCCCTACCTCCTCTCATCCATCCCCAAGTCTTGCCCCTTCTCCCACGGTGTTCTTGCCCTAGTTTCCATTGTGGGAGAGAAGAGGTAGTGGTTAGAGACGGTCTCCGATCTTGTGATCTTGGGACTTCACCGTCAGAGAGATCATCGTAACGCCACAGGTTTCATCAACCGCGACTACATCAACCAAAACCCTCCGTGTGTCGGGGGTCACTTCCGTGTGTCGGAGGTGCGTTGCCTTCATCCATTGAAGGTCGTGTACAAAGCCCTCCGTGTGTCGGGGGTCGGAGCCGTGTGTCGGTGCCACGGGTGCGAGGAGCTTCCGCGTGTGGAAGAACTCGTCTTGTGTGAAGGTTTGGAGCTCGCCTACCATGTGTTGGTGAAGAGCTACCACGAGTGGATTAAGGGCTAGGGACGAGAGAGTCCCGACTTCTCTGTGTGAGAAGTTTCCTCAACGGAGACGTAGGTGTTCATGTGTTGAGCACCGAACTTCAGTAATCAACTCGGTTGCGTCTCCTCGTCTCTTGCATTATCTTAATTGTGAATTGCTTGTGTGAGCCATCGAGCCACCTTTTCGTTGATTAATTGTGCCATCACTTCCGCATCTAGATAATAGGATTTCATCGGTAGCTTGGGTAAAAACCGGACTAATGAATCAAGCAAACAAGGTCAAAATTTGAATTAGGAGTCCGATTCACCTCCCTCTCGACCTAGGTTTCCTACACTCATCCACTGCCTTGATAGCTGACCCCTCTGGTCGTGGTTCTTCTGATGTTGCCGGTTTCTCCTTCTCTGCCCTCTGTGAGCTGTCCAATGATCAGAGGGATAAGATTCCTAAGGAGCAACTTGCCTTGTTGGCCAAGAAGTTATCACATGCTTACAGGCGAGTGGCCGATCGGAGGAGAGGCATCATGAGGTGTTTCGGTTGTGGTGGTCTCAAGCACATGAAGCGTGATTGTCCAAAGTCTGGAGGCGACGAGCGGAACGACTACGTCGCACCGGCACGGAAGGCCTACATCAAGAAGAACCGCAACATCAAGGCCGGTGGTGGAGGTGACAAGAAGAAGCCACCTAAGCAGCTGATGAAGGGACGCCACATGGTCGAGAAGGTGCTGGCCACTCTGGAAGAAGCCATCATCTTCGAGAAGGAGGATGGACACTCAGATGATGGTGAAGATGAACCGCCGGAGAACGACGATGTCAACTACACCGGCATGTGCTTCATGGCACACGGCGACAGCGGCGACAGCGACTAAGTCATCTACCACACCAACGACGATGAGGTAACTGATGAACAAGGTCCCTCCTATTCTGAACTCCGGGAAGCATTAGTTAAAATTCATGACAAGTACACTAGGGTCATGACAAAGAAAAATATCCTTGAAGTTCAACTAAAAAATGTTAAACCTGCTGCTTGCTCTGATTGTGGAAAGCTCACTCTAGAATTGGATGAATTGAAAATGCATTTTAAGAATGTCACTGTCCAACTAGAGAATAAAAATGTAGGATTGTTCTCGAGCCTGTTGATTCTGATGGGTGGATAGAGTTTGATAGGGTTATGACTGATTTCAATGAATTAACTACAACTCATGATACGGTGCTTGATTTGAATGAACAACTTAGGGAAGTTAATGTTAAACTTGTAGCAAAACTAGATGATACTAGGAAGAATTTGTTCATTATCACTTCTGATCTAGAGTCTGTCCGCTTAATGAACCCTAACATGCTTTGTCCTGATCCCTATGCACACTCATCTAAGGACCCAGTCAGTCCAGTTGCGGGCTGTAGCGATCATACTCCACCTAAGGACCCAGTCAGCTCAGATGAGAGTTGTAACTTCCACTCACTTGATTCTACATGTCGTGATTGCACATTGTTGAAGCTTGAGAATTTAAACTTGTAAGATAAAATTTCTGAGCATAATGATACTGTTCTTGATGCCTCTGTGTGTGATCGATGTCTTGAGTTTGATGGGGAGATAGATAGGATCTACCAGGACTTGAGTGATAGATTTGAGGGTAGGTTGACCCAAGTTCAAAATGTAGAGTGTCTTTCCTGTCAGGCTCTCAAGAGGGAAGTTACGATCCTAGGTGAGAAGTATAGCAAAGCCTTAGAAAAGGGTACAACAGATAGCTAGGACTCTTCGGACTCTTCCTCTTCTTGCGGGTTTTGTCCTCAACTCCATCAGGAGTATGAGTACCTCATGAGCACTCTTGAGTAGTTTGTTGGGGGCAAACGGAAGCTAAACTTGATACTTGACAAAAGCAAGATAATAAGGCGTAGAGGTCTAGATTACAATTGGCTAGAGCACATCAAGAGACACCCACCTAGAGTGCTTGGAAGGGATGAGAACGGGCAGACAGTTGATCTTAGGGACAGGTTCCTGAGACTACTGTTTTCAGGTCCGCAGGGATCGTTAGGAAAAGTCCTACCACACAGTCTGTTTAGTCTCAGAGAAAAGCTCCACATAGTCCACCTACGAAGAGCGTTCCCCTTACCACTCCTGCCCCTTGAAATGGCAGACGAGTTGTTTGCACCTTATGCGATAGGATAGGACACACTGAGCAGAACTGCTTCCGTTGTGCCAAGGAAGCACGTGAGGAGCGTAAAAAAAGGCTAGAATTCAAGGACCTAAGAAACCTGCACCTAGGTTCGCTCCTTCTCAGGCTAGACCGGTGGTTACACGGCCAGGACTTGGAGCACAGCCTTCTGTTGTTCATCCTGTTGTCGATCTGGGACGTGAGCAGCGTCGTCCTCAGGACGTTCCCCCTATGGGTTACAGAGGTGAGCGTCCGCGACTTGAGGTGCCAACTCCATGGTGGAGGAATGGCAAGAAGGGTAGGAAGCGCGGACAGGATGCACCCGCCTCAGCTCAACGACAAATTGCTCCTAATCCAGCGCCAAGACATTTCCCTACTAGAAGGGACGGCCTAGTCCGAGTAGAGTCTGTTCGGTACGGTCGTGTGACTCAGTATTGCGTGCCAAAAGATGCACTGGTAATTCCCAATGCGGAGCCACGTTTCTTCACTTGTTGACTCAGGTGCGTCAGGCTGGGAAGGGGGACATGTGGATCATCGATTACGGGTATTGTCGCCACATAACCAGAAACTCTCGGTTCTCCTCCTTAGTCTATGTGGCCCGGGGTGAGAAAATCACCTTTGGGGATGCTTCGTCAGGTCGTGCGTTCGCTCGAGGCTCTATTCAGGTTAGTGACCAGGTTGTACTTAAGGATGTGACCCTTGTCAGCAAGGTTCGCTATAATTTGCTTTCGGTTTCTTAGCTGACTGATGAGGGTTTTGAGGTTCATTTTAAGCAGAATGAAAGTTGCATTCTTATTCTTCAGGGAGTTTTGTTTGCGGGATTCATATATTTGGGAGAGTTTTTCGTGTTGATTTCCGATCTATAGTTGGCTCTTCCATTGCTTTATTGCTTCAGAGTCCCGTGACACCTCCTTCTGGTATAGAAGACTGGGTCACATTGGTTTTGATCACTTGACCAGAGTTAACAGTCAGGATCTGATTCGTGGTTTGCTCAAACTCAAAATGGTTAATGACATAGTTTGTTCTTCTGATGACTGATGGTTGCCGTTGCTCACCCACCCGTCACCCTAGTGATGACTGATGCACCTGCACAATTGCTTCACATGGACATTGTTGGTCCCTCCCATGTGCAGCCTACGGGTGGCAAGTGGTATGTGCTCATTGTTGTCGATGACTATTCTCAATACTCTTGGGTCTATTTCATGGTGAACAAGGACGAAACATTTGGCCATTTTTATTCCTTGATTCGTAAGCTTTCTTTTGAGTTCTCAGAAGCACTTTGCGCAATCCGTTCAGACAATGACACTGAGTTCAAGAATGCACAATTTGAAAACTTCTATTCTGATTCTGGTGTTGAGCATCAATTCTCTTTTCCGCACGTCGCACAGCAAAATAGCGTTGTGGAGAGGAAAAATCGCACTTTGGTAGAGATGGTTAGAACTATGGTTGACGAATATTCTACTCCTAGATATGTTTGGGCTGAAGCTGTTTCTACAGCTTGCTATGTTTCAAACATGGTGTTTCTGAGGTCCAAGTTGCATCGCACATCTTATGAATTTCGATATGGGCGTAAGCCAAGTGTGCCACATTTCAGAGTGTTTGGATGCAAGTGCTTTATTCTGAAGGCTGGAAATTTAGACAAATTTGAATCTCGATCTTCAGATGGCATTTTTCTTGGGTATACAGCTTCTGCGGTGAATTACCGCGTCTGGGATAGTGAGAGGCGGAAAGTTGTTGAGACTTGCGAGGTGACCTTTGATGAGGCTATGTTGGGGGCAAGGCCAGATATCTCAGGTTCAGACTTATCTTTTGAGCCTATCTTTGTTAAGGAGAAGGTCATTGAAGATGACAGTTCTTCAGAACCCGATCATGGCTTAGCTCCACCGGTGGCGCCTCTAGTTTCCAGTGCTGTTCCTCAGTCTCATACCTTACCTACCGATTCTACTCAGCTCTCACCTTGTGCTTCCAGATTCTCATCTTTAGAATCTGATTCGTCCGGTGGCTCCGATCCTACCTCTTCAGCTTCCGAGGTAGAGGCCATTACTATGGCTCCTCATCACATCCAGAAAGACCACCCCCCTGCACAGATGATCGGTGGTTTGAGCGAGAGGATGCTGACCCGATCGAAGTCTGGGCTTTTTCACCTTTGCTTATATGCTGCTTTCGTTGCTTCCTTTGAAACGAAGGACGTCACTCATGCACTTTCTAATTCTGATTGGGTGAATGCGATGCATGAAGAGTTAGAGAACTTTAAGACGAACAAAATATGGCAGCTTGTTAAACACCCTAAAGGACATAATGTAATAGGTACTAAATAGGTGTTCAAGAACAAGCAAAGTGAGGATGGGGTAGTGGCTAGAAACAAGCCTAGATTGGTTGCTCAAGGTTACACTCAGATCGATGGGATAGACTTTGATGAGACATACGCTCCTATGGCTAGACATGATTCCATCAGGATTTTAGCGGCATTTATGGCATTCAATGGATTCAAGCTGTATCAAATAGATGTCCGTAGTGCTTTCCTGAATGGCTATATTAAGGAGGAAGTGTATGTGAAGCAACCTTCTGGGTTTGAGAATTCAAGATATCCTAATCATGTATATAAGTTTGATAAGGCTCTATGTACGCTAAAGCAAGCATTCAGGGCCTGGTATGAGAGGCTTAAGACCTACCTGGTGAGCAATGGGTTCCTAATGGGTAAGGTAGACCAGACCTTGTTTATCCGTAGGGTTGTATCTGATCTCCTTCTGGTGCAAGTGTATGTCGATGACATTATCTTGGTGGTTTCTCCTCTGCTCTTGTTTCTGAGTTCTTAGAGGTGATGAGTTCGAAATTTGAGTTGAGCATGATGGGGGAGCTTAACTTCTCTCTCGGCTTTCAGTTCAAACAAACACCAGAGGGGACCTTCATTCACCAGAGTAAGTATACAAAAGACCTACTTAGTAGGTTTGCCATGTCAGATAGCAAGCCGGTCTCTACTCCGATGGCAACTACTGTTGCCTTACGGCCTGATGAGAATAGTGAGCCAGTCGACCAGAAGAACTATCGTAGCATGATAAGCTCCCTGCTTTATCTCACCTACTCTCGGCCGGACATCCAGTTCGCTGTGTATCTTTGTGCCCGCTTTCAGGCCGCACCTAAAGTGTCTCACCTTCAGACGGTGTTGACACCCAAATTTGGCAGAAAATCGGATATTCGGAAAGGGTCAAATAAATATGTTGGGATTATTGGGCCAAATCAGAAATGGGCTTTATCGGCAAAGATGGGTATATCCGAAAAGCCGATGGGTACCAGACTTCGGAAGAAATAAGATTTGATCAGGCGTCGCGGTAAATTAGGTCGAATCGGTATCGGTTTTGTAACACTATAAATAGGACTTTAGGTCTCAATAGAAGGAGAACAATACTCAATACACAAAATACTTTCTCTCGAATCCGTTCGACATCGTCGAAAGGCTTCAACTCGCAGGTAGAGCTATCTCGATGGGATAATCGATTCTCTCCTTGTAACCCGTACGCATGGCTGCATCAGTTTGATCTCATGTATACAAACCATGTTAGATTGTCTCGGGATTTACCGATCTTTAACATGTTTTCGCATATTGCACTGTCTCGATTTAATCGATCTGTAATGTGTGTTTATCCTGTAATACCGATTGTTAGATATTTCATATGCTTTTCCCGAATTTGATATATACAATTGTCTCGTTCAATCGATCTTGTATATGCCATGTTTAGGGTTTTGTCTGCGCAAACATTTACCGATCTGTATTGCATCTACCCTTATCAGTCTTTAAATCTTTAAATCGGTTTATTGGTTTATACCCGGATTTAGACTTGAATACTTGTCTTGGTCTGACCAATCTATTCAATCTTTTTCTTGGTTAAAACTGATATATTGATATTAGGGTTTATTGCTGACGCTATCATAAAAAAAACCAAAATAAGTGAGAGATTTAGATTTGGATATCTATTCAAGTTTATTTGCTCTATCTGGCATTAAGCCGAAAGATCATGTAATCGGTTAATATAGAACCGATTACGAGAAACCTGATCTGGCTACTTCAACAGCCGATTAGGCTTATATTACTGACGATTTTATCCTTATTGATTCACAGGTCAAATCAATTGGCACGCTTGGTTTGAGTTGCGACGCGATCACTGAATCGACGCTTCTGCACGTGTGTTCGCAGAAACCCTCGTTTTTGTGTCAACAGACGGTGAAGTGGATCTTTCGCTATCTCCGAGCGACTACAGACTTTGGCCTCTAGTTCTCTGCTACCTCTTGTCTATCTCTCAAAGCCTTCTCAGATTCAGACTTTGCTGGCTATAGGATAGATTGAAAGAGCACTTCTAGCACCTGCCAATTTCTTGGCACTTCTCTTGTCTCTTGGTCCTCTAGGAAGCAGTCGAGTGTTGCGCAGTCCACTGCTGAGGCTGAGTATGTTGCTGCTGCTGCTACATGTTGCAGTCAGGTTGTTTGGCTCTGCTCTACCTTGAAAGACTTTGAGTTAGTTCAAACAAGTGTGCCACTTCTCTGTGACACCTCTGCCATCAACATTGTCAAAAACCAGTGCAGCACTATAGGACAAAGCACATTGACCTGAGGTATCACTTTCTTAGAGACCATTTGTAGAAGGGTGACATAGTCTAGCAGTTTGTTGAGACCGACCATCAGTTGGTTGATATCTTCACCAAGCCATTGGACAAGGCTAGGTTTGAGGCTCTCGGGGGATAGCTCAGGGTTGTGAGCTTGGCTAGCTTATAGTCGGGGTGATGTGACCATGCACATCATAGGTATGACAATACAACATCAATATGGATTTAATCAGCTACTCCCTCGACTAGGTCGCCGTCAAGATTTTCTTCAGCATGGACGTCAACGAGCTTTCGATCGTCTACTTCATATGCGACCTCTTCATCTACTACAAGTTGGTGACACATTACAACATCCTCTACTACATCTGCACTGCCTACGATGACTACGTCTGCATGTCTTCGTCGACCGCGTCCTTGGCCAGGTCGTGTAGGCGGCCGGCAACCTTATTGTGTTACATCGTCGCCACCAGCAGGTCGACCTCCACCATGGCCGCCTCCCAAAGCTCAAGACGTATTTAAGAAAGGTTCATCTCCACCTCTTCGAGCACCCACTGGTCCCACAAGTCACGTCCCTACAAGGCCGGCTCAAGAAAGAGCCCAAGTTGTCTACAAGTCTGGTTCGACCATTTTCGTGCACTCAACTTAAAACAGATGCCCGGTCTCATACCGACTCCGTTTTGGATGTTCTTGCTATGCAAGGATAAGCCCTCGACGGGATCTTTCCAACAGATCCAGTCCCACATCCAAATTCCTTATGGATAAGTGAAAATCATCAAAACAATATTGCGACCAGAATCTGCCGGGATCTATCGGGCGCTGCGCCGCTCCACTTTGGGCCCATGGCCCGTGTACCCTAGGGGCTACGCCCCAAACCCTAGCCGTCGCTATAAATTAAATACCCGTAGCTAGTTTAGAGTTGGGTTTTGCTTAAATTGTTCTGCCGTTGCAGTTTCACCGTTTACCGGTTTGCGGAACCCAACTCGTGTGCTTAATCGGTAATATGTAATATTGAGATTGCATCTACCGTGTTGTTGCTTGTGTTCTCTATTCGCTTGTTGGAATTAACCTTCGTGGTGAGATCAACCGTGTCTTCGCGTGGTTGATAACAAACGGAGACAGTGGTGTTGCGATTGCAGGCTTAGATCTATTCTGATTGGAAGGCGGATCGTCAACGTCTAATTCTCCACCAATCGAGTTATTCTACCTGTCGGAAGATCGGGACCCTATCCCCCATCAAGTGGTATCAAAGCCTCGGTTGCCTGTCAGATATACTTGCATCCCCTTTGTTCATTGTTCATCTTCCACCTAGAGTGCAGAAAATTGGCCCACAAAAATATTTGAGTTCGTCGTCATATCCATCGTCCAAGCCACTTTGTGCCCTTCGCGATTTCGTTTTCAGTTTCGCGTAGTTAAATTTGTATCCATCGTCATCTTATTGTTGCTAGTTTAGAGTAAGTTCTTGATCTAGTTTGAGTCTTGCATCAGTCTAACGCCATCACGTCGCCGTCGCCGCCGCGTCCAAATCGGGTGTCAATCTGTCCAGTTCGGTAATTTACCTTTATCTCCTTCGTCTGAACTCCAAATTGGACAAATTCAGGGTCTAAATTGTTGCTCCGAAAAAGTTATACAACTTTGTCCATTTTGAGAACTTCCAAAAACACAGTTTTCCTGCCCAAAATCGTGTTTGAAGTCAATTTGTCTTGTCTCGGGTTTTTCTGAGCAGTGTGTATTGTGGGGACCATATCTCCTAGATCCATTATTCAAAATTAATGTTCCATATATTTAAATTGATCAGCACAAAAAATTCTACAACTTTGCTGTTATACGTTTTAGTGTTTGAGGCTTCCAAAAATTCGAGAATAGCATAGAAAGTTTCTGCATAGTACATCTGTTTTTCCAGCAAGAAAAAATTAAGTGTTTGTGTATATATCTCTCATATGAGGCACTATTGATATTTTAAAAAAGGTGAAAAAGGCAAGTGCATAAAAAGAAGCCGCGCAAAGAGAAAAAAAAAGAAAAGAGAAAAAAGCATGGAAAAGAAATAAAGAAACAAATCAGAGGTCCTTGCATCCTTTTGTATTCAAAGTGTTGCGTTATTCGTGTTGCTTGCTTGAGCTAGGTCTAAGGACGAGTTTAGGCCAGCAACTTTAACAAGTACTTTGGAGATTTATTCAGCTTTGACAAGCAACTTTAACAAGTACTTTGGATATTTATTCAGCTTTACTATTCTGATTTTGATGATTGCATATTCGTTGCTATTAAATATTGTCTATCCAAGCTCCACATACTTCTTATCAGTTATGGTTCGAACTTGCAATCGCTTCGCTCACACCCGTCTTGGTATCATGAACTAGCCACCGGTTGTACCTCCTGTAGCGTTGGTACGAACACTTGTAAGAGCGTGGTAAGACGCTTGAGAGTGTGTGACTCCACCTTCTAAAACCTAGTGGTTGATAGGGGTAATACTTTGTGTTATCTTGTGTTTTCTACTAATAATGACAGAAGCATACAATGGAATTGGAAGATTACAGCGATCAGCCACCAGTTGCAATGCAAGCATCATTGGTGAGGAGGCTAAAGAAAATTTTGGTTGGTTCCACCATAAGGAGAAATTGGAAAAAAGGTACATATCAACTTCTACCACCAAGGAAGGTAATACCATTGAGAACCTTCCTCTCTACGATACAAAATTTGGACATCATGCATATATTGATTGGGAAATAGCGGTAGATAAAATTTTTGCTCGATGTAGAATCTTCGATAAAGAAAAGGTTATGACAGCTGCTAGTGCTTTAATTAATAATGCATCAATTAAATGGAAGGCATGTTGTTTTCTTATTGGGGTACCTTTGACTTGGAGAGACAAGAAACAACTTTTAAGGGATAAGTTTCTTTCTGCCTATTATCGTCAAAATTGATTAAACAAACTACAATGTTCACAACAAGGTGACAAGCCCGTGTTAGTTTACTATGAAATATTGCAAAATTTGTTGTTACGTTGTGGTTTGGAGAAAACCGATCAAGAGAAAGGAGAATAGATTCTTATGTGGACTTAATGAGAAAATTTACAATATTGTTGACAAAGAATATGTTTCTCTATTGCAAACCTTTGCTTTTGCTTGTGAAGCTGAAAATAAAATAAAACATAAAAAAGTTGTACGAAGAATCAACACATCTGTTTGGAAGAATGGTGTGTATCCTTGCATGACTAACGTTTTGCAGGCATGTAAAAATGGTCAAATCGAAAGTGTGGATAATCAAGAGAACGAGAAGCATGGTTTAATTGAGATTGAGAAAGAGGTGAGCGAGGAGATGCTTGTTGCTGCACCCCTGCTTTTAACGCCTACAACTAAAGATGTACCTACATCAGCTGACGAGAAATATAAAGGTAATTAAAAAGGTACAACACTCATCAAAAGAAGAACGATGTTGATATGCTGAAACTTTCCACAAATCATGATATGTTAGAGTAACAAATTGTGAAACCCATTGCTGATTTACCTTTGTTACAAGATGATTTGCTCGATGTTTTTTGTGATAAAGAAGAGTTGTGCTATAAATCTTCTCTGTGCCACAACTAGTGAATGAACATGTTATTTTTGCTTCAAAACTAAACACTTATGCTCAAAATAAACATGTTCACATTGTTAACGAAAATGATGAACTGAAATTGTTGTTTTCTTTAAATGTTCTGGGTTATATTGAATATGATGTTCTATGTGATCTAAACAATTTAGAGAAAAGACTTGTTGATCAATACAATTTGTCTTGATTATCTAGAAACACTTTTTATACTATAGGCAAACATAATGATAATAAAAAATACATGGTTAATCGAGTATACATTTGTACAAATATGAATTTTGCTTATAATGTGCAACCATGTAATCGATTAGACAGCTACACTATTAACAAGCATGTAATGTCAAGTACCTCTTGTCTAATTTTTAAGTCATATGAAATTTTTCAAGAAAGGGATGATACAAATCCTGATAAATTTGGTTCTAACAATTTAATTACAAACGACATGCCTGTTACTTTGCCTTCCTTTGGAGCTAACCTTTTGCAGACGAACGAGCATGAGTCGAGGACGACTCACAATCAACAAAGGGAGGATGATGTGGCCATGCATATCATAGGTATGAACAATGCAACACCAATATGGATTTCATCAGCTACTCCCTCGACTAGGTCGCCGTCAAGATTTTCTTCAGCATGGACGTCAACGAGCTTTCGATCGTCTACTTCATATGCGACCTCTTTATCTACTACAAGTTGGCGACACATTACAACATCCTCTACTATATCTGCACTGCCTACGATGACTACGTCTGCATGTATTCGTCGACCGCGTCCTTGGCCAAGTCGTGTTGGCGGCCGTCAAGCTTGTTGTGTTACATTGTCGCCGCCAGCAGGTCGACCTCCAACATGGCCACCTCCCCAAACTCAGGACCTATTTAAGAAAGGTTCATCTCCACCTCTTTAGGCACCCTCTGGTCCCACAAGTCACGTCCTTTCAAGGCCAGCTCAAGAAAAAGCCCATGTTGTTTTTGGAGTTTTGCATATTATGCTTTTGAATTTAGGCTTTGCAAGATGTCGAGACTATTCACATTTCAGCTTGTGCTACCTCGTGCAATTGGTGTCTAGTCCAAAAATGACATTGCTTTTGGTTTTTCTAAAAACTTTGATGTGGTATGAGATTTTCACTTTCTGGATATTGTTACATGATAAGGCATTTGCAGTCTTCTTTCAGTCATACTTGCAACTTGGTAAAATCTTTTGTTAGCCAAATCTTGCTCCTGTAAGTTGAAAACCAAAAATATGCAATTTCAAGTTTTGGTGAGATTTCACCGGTTATCCTTTACGAGATGCCTTGCCATTGCACACAAGAGGCATGAACTTCAGAGGGAATCGGATAGCCAAGATGTGTGATTCCTTCAGTGTAATGTTGGGCACCGTCGGTCATTTGCTCGGCTAGAGGCTCTCCCGCCTAAATTCAATCAAAAAAAATGCAAAACACACACAAGAGGAGAGTGACCTAGGAGGTCATTTCCAGTAATCTTCGGGATGTGCCTTGCTAGCAATTGCTTGCTTTAAACCTGTGGATGCATTTAAAAATATTTTTAAAAGAATCAAAAAAATTAAAATGCTAGTTAGTTGAGTTGTCGATTTGAAGCTACTTGGATTTCAAAAAGTTACATGTGGTGTTCTATTGAAGCCGTCTTTATGCCCTGTCATGCCGCGATATTTGATTGTGATTTTTTCTAAGCCACATCTTCCCATATGAAAAATCGATTTACTAGCATCTCTTAAACTTGTGAGCACCGAACTAAAATTGCATTGCTTCGAATATCTCTACCATGTGCTTCATGTTCAAATGGATAATTTTCAAAACTCCCTAGGACTTGCATTTGAATTTGCATCATGCCTTGTGCTTGTTCCCTCAAATTTCTTGATGTCTATCTTGCCAAAAGGGGGAGAATTGAAAAAGACATCAACATTCATTGGGGATAATTTCTTGAAAAGTTTTGACTTTCACGATTTGGAGATTTTGAACACATGTGTTTCTATCTTTTGCTCCAAGCGTGATTCGGCATTACCAACATGCCTTGTTCCACATATCCAAAAATTTCAAAATATTTTTTTGAGAGTTTGTCAATATATTCATCAAGGGGGAGTGTTGAGACCCATTTAGAGGGTACCCCGGTTTGATGATGAATATATGTGACAGATAGAATTTGAAGTGTTTTGAAGAATGTTAAATGGCGCATTTGTGAAAATTGCAGTGGAATTGGAACTGGACCATTGTGGTGGGCTTTGGCTTGGTAATGGTTTGATCGGACGTGGTTCAGTGGAATTTGTTAAGCTAACACGTGGTGTGTTAGGGCGTACTAATTGTGTTGTCACGAAGGGATTACGATGTTGGATATTTGTCATGGACTAACCTTGCAGGTGAGGTAAGGTGTGTTGGTTTCGTGTGTGTTCACCTCAGCGATGCAGGTATCGGCTGGTACGTGGCTGACGCTTCGCGGGGACAGCTAGAGGCTGGTGCTTCCGGAGGCGTGCAGGCAACCGGGGTTCGATGACCTGGCGGTCACATGAGGTGGTGTACTCGAGAAGTTTAGCCATGGCAAGGAATTCGAGACAGCCGGAGGCTGCGGCGTTGGTAACCTGGTGGCGTGTTAACTAGCCAGCGTTTGAATGACACTGACCTCGCCTTCTTACCTTCTTTAGTCACGGGAGTCGAAGATGACCCTTACCAGTGTCACGAAAACGACGGAGAGGACTATGCTGGACCTGAGGAGTCTTATGGGTCGCTCCAGTCGCTGATGGACCGTAGTCGATAGGGATTCTTTGGGTATATATTTTGGTGACCGTTGTACTCTGAACATTGTTTTGTAACCTAAGGCGTGTATGGACCGCCTTACTAAATTCGCCTGAGGGCGTAACCCTATTATGTAATATTCAGGAGTTTATTTAATCGATGTAAGCTTGTGTCGGCTATGTGGTCTTCTGCGCTAGCGTACTGATCCAGGGGCTAGTGCATGGGATCGTCGAAACTCAGGGTAAGTGAAAATGAGGGGTGACATGTACTATAAGAAAGAACATCTCATATTAAACAATTTGCGTACTTTTAAGAGCCTAAGGATAAAGAAGAAAAAAAGAAGATAAATAGCTCATATGATCATTAGAACTGCAAATTCAGAAGGAGCAGAAGAGCAACCAACTGAACCGTCAAAGAACTGAAAACAAAACACAAAGCAGAGTAGCAGTAAGCAGTAGGACACAAACAATTTGCAATTTTGCATACCTATAATTGATATTGGATAAAAAAAAGTTAGGAAAGAAGTAAAGCAAATGATTTAGCTGGTTCACACACCTTGGTATTGAAAACTAAATATAACGTAAGGGTTTCAAACGATGAAAGAATGCAGAATGGCGTTGTCTAAACGCACACTAATTAGATATATTTGTCGAGAGAGGGCACATGATGCATGCATATCACAATATCTTTTCGTCGGGGATGAATAACTGGACATAATGGAATACTTTTTTCAGGATTAGGGTCCGGGGTGGGTGGTTTTTGTGCCCCCCAGCTATAGATTAAGGGTGGGGGGAGGTGGAGGCCCAGTGGCTGGTTGAGATTGTCAGGGCGGCGGCGCCGCCGCCGGAGCCGGGGTGGGGGAGATGGCAGTCAGTCCGGCGACGGCGGGTGGATCTGGACGTCGCGGCCATGGTGGTTAGGGTGGGCGATGCCGGCCGGCAGTGGGTGGAAAGGAGGCGAAGCGGCTTGCGGCGAGGGTTGCGGCTGGATGCGGTGGAGGAGGAGGAGGCGTGGAGCAGAGGGAGAAAGAAAGAGGATCGACGGGGTGGGGCGGAGCTGAAAGAGGTCGACAAGGGTGGAGGTGGAGCCAGATAAAGAAGAAGGTGGGGGTGCGCGTGATTGTTGTTTTTTTTTATCCAACGACCACAAAAATCTAGTTGTGTGTGGATCCAAGCACAAAGGCGACAGCGACGCTGGATTGATGCAGTGCAGCAATTGCTGTGGCCATGTCCCAGATGGAGCAGCTTATACGGCGGTTGCGCATGATGGTGAGGTTGGATCCGAATTGGGGTTTCTCTAAAGTGGTGGTGGATTTGTAGTCCCTTGATCAGTACACTAGTGCGTGTATACATAGCCGAGCATCATTCATACATACGAATTCATTGTTCGAAATATTACATACCTGTCGTAGGCTTAATAATAAATCGGCCAAGAGACCATACAACTGATATAAAAAAATCATTAGAGTCAACGAAACATTAGAACATCCGAAGAAATCTCCAACGGTTATGCATTCCTACAAGCGACTGGAGTAGCCCGAAACCACATCGTGGCCATCATAGATCTGATCATCTTCTTCATGGCGCTCGTACGAATCATTTTCTTAACCTACATCTAAAAGAGTGGAAGTATGCGAGGTTAGCATCATCCAAACGTTGGCTAGTTAACACCTCTCCTAATGCACTTAATGATAAAGGCTTCTAGATGAGGTAAGGGTTTATTTTATTTGCGTAAAGCCAGTTTTCAAGACAATTTTAAATTACCATATCTAGCTCATTGCTTAATGTTTATCTTAAACAAAAAAGGAGTTTAGCATTGTGATAACCACAACAAAACACCAACCGACAGACATTGCAACCAACCGTAAATCAACCAATCCAAACTCATCTAACATACTCAACCTTGACCTCAAACACAGCCATGGCAGTTTTGGCCAACTGACAACCTCAAACACAGCCATGGCAGTTTCGGCACTCTGCCGACATCTCGACACATCAATACTTTAGCCCTCCTGTAGTTTTCATCCAACTTTCGCCATCTTATCCGGGATTGATAGTCCCGTTGTACACCGCTCACCGCAGCGAAGGGCCCGTTCTTGTCCTAGCTGGGTTGTCGGCCCACACTAGACTCATGGCTCCCTGGTGGTAAGGGCTAATCACCGATCGCAGCGAAGAGCCCGGTCTTGTCCAAGCTGGGTCGTCGGCCCACTAGACTCACGGCTCCCTGGTGATGGTGACTGACCAATTCTGGTCTCTATCGAGCTGGATTCCCAGGGGTGCATCCGGACCACGCTGCTGGCCTTGCCAGGGGACAATCACGGACCACACTACTAGCTCCCCTGTACTCTAACTACCGCACGATGGCAAACACGCGTTTGTGTTATAGGAATCACTCCCCGGCGACTTCCCACTACGAGCATCGCACGTACGTCCGGGTGAGTCCCAACTCCATCCTAGCCGCCCACTTGGGCTCAGCCTGCCCAACTACCTTCTCTTTTTTCTCCGTAGAGCTATTGGCCGGACATTGTCCACCATTCACAAGTTAGACCATCGTCCATTTCATCACATTCCATCATCACACAAACTTCATTAACCTAAGTTGACTTCACGAGTCCCTTAACCATCCACACTAGACCATACACCACAACCAGACACAATCCATCACAACCATCTCAAGTCTCTAACATATGCCTAGTTGTTTCATGTCATCAAGTTTAGTGAGAGATCATGTGTCCGGTGAATATCGATTCACAGTTCCATGACCATATACCATAAGATTTATTTGGATCTAAGCATGTCTAAACAGATTTTTACCCATTAGGTAGGGTTAAAGTCATTACCAGGTTAGACTTAGGCTAAACAAAGATAATGACCATCAAAGCAGTCATATAGGGCTGTCGAGTTTACAAAGAACAGGCATGTATATAACATGATTATCAAGTGGGCAGATTATGTAGCATGCATTTTGTAACATGCAATATAGTTTTGGAAAGCTGGGACATAAGCATGAGTAATGGCATGTTAACTCGCACTAGGGAAAGTCTCAGTCTCTCCCTAATACAAGTAAACATCTAAAGAGTAAGTGTTAACTCGCCTCTTTCCGGTAGGCATTCCTCTTCGGCGTCTCTGAACCTTTCCTCGGGATTGTTTACGTCTATTGCATATAAATTCCAATAAATACCTAGTGGTGCAGAAAGGATCGATATGATGCATGAATGCAAGAGTACGCCTTCGTTCGACGATCTTATATTATCTTAAGGAATATCAAATCGAGTGTTCGAAGAAAGGACATGCCATGAATGATCTCCCAATGAGATTCAATTCTATTAACATTATCAATATTAGTATAATAATCTAAAAATATATAGTTTTATGTTGTTTAATTGCATTTCTAGAATATTATAAGAACATATGATAAAGGTAATATATATTTTTATGATGTTTAATTGCATTTCTACAATCTGATTATAACATATGATAAAGGTAAAGATACCAAAATATCTCCCCTTTAGTCTATTGTATGGCGAGAGCGGTGTTATATATTATTTCTAGGCCCAAAAATTTATCCTAACTACAAAAGGTTATTTTATGTATACAAACGTTTCCTTGAGTTTTTAATAATCCACACACGATCGGTACTATTTAACCTTTCTAGGGTTTCTAACATTTCTTTTGGGCTTATGAGTGTATATTATATTTTATATAACTCTCCCACATTTTCCCCAACTTAGTTTCCAAATTTTATTTCAACAAAAATACATTTAAGTCCGCTTCCTACATAGGAAGGTACCACATAAGTTAATTTAATTACTTATTCAGAGAAAACCTATAAATAGTAGGATAATAACATTATAAAGTTCATGATAGGCTCTAGTATTTATCATGAAATTTCTAAGAATTTAGGAGGTCTCTACAGGTTTTTACTAAATTATGAAATCCTATTGTAAAAGAAGAAAAATGTTGTCATTGGGCTTAATACGATTTTATTATTCCAATTTTTGCACTGCACTATTTATTGTGATATTTTTCCCAGTTAGTAAACCCTCTTTAGTATTTGTGTACAAAATTTCATAATTGCTGGTTTTCGTTTGCTATTTTAAATAAATCCTACAACACATTATTGCAGATGAAATAACAAATTTCGGGGTTTAATTACCAAATCGGGTTGTCAGCTGGCCATCGGCCGTAGTTGGGCTGGATGCGGCCAGAGCCTGGAGCTGAGGGCGCATAGCCTTATTCGAAAGCGCATTTTTAGTTTATGTTTTCACTTATTAACCCGTGGGACCGATGGCCCACATGTCGGCCGCACGCACCACACACTAACCATGTCAGCCGTTTAACACTCCAAACACTATTCTTCGTCTCCCTCCCGGCGTTGCTCATGAGACAGAGACAGTGGAAACCATTGGAGCTCCGGTAAGCTCGGCTAGCCGACGGAAGGGGGCACGATGTCTTTGGAAATACGGCAAAATGGAATCCCCCACCCTAGCCCACATCTGTTGGTGCCAACGGCGAGTTGAATCGAGCAGCGACGCGGCGGCATACAAACTGGCGGCGTGGCTAGGCTAGCTCGTGGAGGCACGGCTTCTACAAATCAAGCATGCATATGCAAGTATGAAGGGGGCAGAAGCTTCCTTAGGTGTGGTGGGTGCTCACCGAAGGGTCGCCCGAGGCTAGGGAAGTCCCGGGTGGTTGGTCACCGTGGAGGTGATGGCGGCAGTCAAAACAGAGCTCCCGGCGCCAAGATTCTTCCGGAGATGGCCTGGCCAAATTAGTGGAGTTAGAATCGAGTCGAGCTAAAGCCTCGGAGTTCCGGAAGTGTCTTCGGGAATTTGGGTAACGCTCTTGTATCCTTTCCTGTTTACCAAAAGTATTCAGTAAGACTACTTCATTCATTTTATAAAGTGTTGAGCTTTATTTGAGATTGAGCATATCTACATATATGAGTTGTGTGGATTAGCCTTACCGGTAGCTTGTATTCATCTGGAATCAGTTTAGGTTCTCACTCGTATACTTAGAGAGATAAGTATTGAACCTAGATCATCTTCCTAGGATCCGAGGAAGGTTGATTAGAAATAGTAGCAGACGTGGTGTCCGAGACCAGGACTAACTCGGTTTACACCCGGGCCCACGTATATCTGGTAGGTGGTAGGTGGTGACAGCCCTATCCATCCGTAGATACTAAGTATCTCGTGCGTAACCCACAGCGTCCGGCTTTGGACCAGTAGAGCCCAATCAGAACGATCATAACCATTAGGGATTCCAATTCAGGATAGCGGGTTGTAGTGAGTGTCCGAGCTCCGACGACGAATATTAAGTGAACCACTGATCGTTATTGCCCAAGCTCTCTCAATAAAATGAATCACACAACATTTACGAACTTATTAAACTCGTCTCGTTGTCCTCCCAACTGTCTGCCTAATTATCGTAGCACTCTACTGTGTGTGTGTGTGTCACCTGTCTATTTATCTTATCATATTTACCCCTTAGCTAGCTGGTTGGTATCTTAATAATATAGATATTAGAATTATCTTTCTCCCTCGTTCCCTGTGGATTCGATACCTTGGAATACTCCTAGGTGAAAACTACAAGCGATATCCGTCCGCTTGCGGATTAATTTCTAAGAGCATAAGAATCGCCAATAGTGACCCGCCCATGGGCTTATCGGCTAAAGCGTGAAGATGGATCAGATGTGCCTAATATCTGGAACATTGAGATGCTACGTCGTTTTTATTCTTAAGTCTTTTGTTCAAGTACTGTGTAATTATTCTCTTGTTTGACTTGCTACTCGGCCATACATAACTAAGCAGTAAGTCGAGGGCTACACTAAGTAGTGTGCGGGGCCACCGCACCCTATCCTATCAATAAAATTATTTTTCTCTTTACATATGTTTATCATATTTGGGTATTATGAAAATTCTTGAGTAGTGGCTCTCACACTTGTCAATGACAACGTTTAGTCACTCGACACGTGTATAAGGAGAAAGCCGAGTGTTTATTCTTAACACTCGGGGGCTCGACTAGTCGGCTGGAGCGTTACACGAAAAAAGGATAAACCAAGTACTCAGATAAATGAAAGATCAGAAGTATTGAGGATCAATTAAACATTCGGAAATTAAGTCATCTATAGATTCAAGTTTTCTTCCAACATGGCGGAGATCTCTTGGACTTCCTCCATAAGAGTGGAGGCCTCTTCCTCGGAGCAGGCGAATCCTTGTCACACGGCTTCAAGGTCTACATCGGGATAGTTCGACTTCATGATGGCCAAAGCTTGACATGCGCAAGTTGCCGCTGCCTCCCTTGCAAAAACCTTGAGCTGTGTTGGAATATCTACATGTCGCGCCATAAGGATTTCGGCATCCGATGGCAGCTCGTCTTCAGGATAAAGATATTGGAGTGTTGGAGCCGCCGCCTTCAGGGCGCGGTCGTGTAGCTCGACGGCGGACTTCACCTTCTCGTCAAAGACCTGGAATTGGGCCTTGGTTTTTTGTTGATAGGCTGCAAAACCAGTCGGACATCATAAATTAATCGGGCTCTTGTGGGGTTGATCCAGAGAGAGCCAGCCAGCTCCTTAGCCGATTTGTTGGCCTGGGTGCTGGCCGGGAAGACTTCTCCTTCCATGGCCTTCTGCCTCGCCTCCATCACCTGTTGGTTTTCCCTCAAAGCTTTGTACAAAAGCACGTATGAGGGATCAACCATAAAGTAGTGTTCTATAATTACTTCAAGTTTGATATCTTTTGGTGGTTCTCACTTTGGATGGCATTTGCTTCTTTTACATGCTGGAGTCGGAGTTCAGTGATTTCTCTTCGAAACTCCTCGATCTCGCCGTGATACTACGACTTGAGCGCGTACAGCACGTTGTCAAATTCGTCGCGAGACTTCAGCTGGCCTACGGCCTTTTGGAGGCACAGAGATTTTTGTTTGGCCCTCTTGCTCATGCGCTGTGTGGAGGCAGGTGGGAGGATTAGTCACATTCTCTGCTTAACATGATAATTCAAGAAATGAAGGAATTGCACCTCAAGTATGCTGGTGCAGATTTTTGATATGTTTTGCAGCATCTCCTACTCGTCGGCCTCCTGCTCGTCATCGATCTCATAGCCTTCCATCTCTTTCCTCCACATCACTCGGAGGGGAGGGGGTTGGTGCTGGTGGAAGGGCGAGGGATCTCCTCGATTTCTAGCTCTAAGCTCTCTGGAGCTGGGGCCGGGATGCTCCTCTTAGACGATGAGGATTATTGTGCGGCAGAAGATGGCGGGGAAGTAGGTTGAGATACTGCGCGCCGAGCTGGGCCCTCATCTGGAGTAGGCTCGGCCTAGGAGTTGGATCTCGCAGGGGCAGGAGCCGGTGCTATGCTTGCCTCGCGAGGTGCCCAACACAGGTTTCCTACAAGCATTTGAAGATTTTGAGACCCTGGTTTCTTTGTAATAAATAAAAGATGGAATTGCGTGGGGAAACCTTTGCGATGGAATTAACTTGGCTCAAACCCGAGTGGCTTGACCTCTCGGGGCGGAGCCGGATGGCCTTCTAGCCTCTGATGTGACCTTTGGGCCGGCAGTTGGGGGAGATGGAGGGCTTGGAGATCGCCTAGAGGGAGCTGGGCAACGGCGACGCAGAAGCGGGTCGTTATCTTCATCGTCATCATCGTCCGAGTCCCTTAGGACGACTCCCTTGCCTTTCTTAGCTGGAGGAACATCCGCCGAGTCCTCTGTAGGACGCTTGAGCGATGCCTCCTTGCGGCTGGGAGCTTTGGGAACGGGATACATGGAGAAAAATGCGGCACGTCCCTATGCAAGGATCAGATCAGTTCAATTTCCTAAAACCATAACAAAAGTCGAAGGGAATATTCTTATTACCGCTGGAGGAGGATACAACAGATGGTACGCGCTTGGACAATTCTCATTCTCTATGATCGAACCCGGGTCGAAAAACTCGGCCACTCGGTTGGTCAAATCCTTGTGGGAAATTGGTTCTTCATTCTCCCGAGTGGCGTCTTGGAGTCCCAAATATTCGTATCCGAGATGCACCATCTCTTTGATGGGTCGGACACAGCGGACGTTGTAGTTCAAAACTACGCCAATACCGGTCAGCCCCACGGACTTCGGTCTTCCGAGAAGGGGAAGCAGTTCCTTGACTTGGCTCATTTCGCTCTCAGCGAGGAGAGAGGACCAGGAGGTACAGACTGTGGGACATTCCCCAAAAACAGTGGAAGGTCTGGGGAAGATTGGTGCAGTAGAACCATTCGGAGTACCAGGCCTTATTCGAAGTCCTCATGGGGAGATCAAAGTAAAATTTCATGGCCCCTTCCTGCTGCTGGAATCCCGCGCCGCCTACGGCTCTAGAAGAAGTCTTGTTGGGAAATGGTTTGAGGAGGAAAAGACATCTGAAGAGATCAAAGTGAGGAGCAATCTCGAGATATGTTTCGCAGATGTGAATAAAGATCGCAATTTTGAAAATTGAATTGAGGTTAAGATGAGTTAATTCAATTCCATAGAAATGTAATAACCCCCGAAAAAAGGAGAGCAGGGAAGGCCGAAGTCGCAGAGGAAGAAGGACTTGAGCAACACCACCTCGTTGGAACGAGGGGTGGGGGAAGACTCACCGGTGGCAGCGTGCCATGAGATCAGCTCTTCCGAATGGAGCACACCGGCGGATACGAGCTTCTGCAGCCTCCGGTCGGTCGTAATGGATTTCATCCACTCCTCGGTGACCTTGGTCATGTTTGGGGCGATGGGGGAGATGGAGGAGCCATTGCGAATCGGCGACGGTGGCTGCGGAGAACGCGAAGGAGAAGAACCCTAGCGGCGGAGTTCGCTGGGGAGGACGAAAAGAATGGCGCGAAAAGTGTCGGGGTGAACTGACTTCGTTCCCCTGTTCCTAAAATAATAAGTGGGCCATGCTGCGCATTTCGGGTCGGGCTTTGTCTGATGCTGGAACGCGGCCTCTTTGTGGAAGCTCGGGTAACCATTCGGGTGGCCGAGTGATTTTTCCTGGGAGGTTCGCTTAAGTGTTGGACGCCGGTTTGGGAAACGCGTTGTTCTAACTACTCGGATGAAGACAAAGGTAGTCGGAAATTCGATGGTTATCAATTAAAACTAGAAGATCAATACAGAAAAAGCTTTTGGAGTTTCCTAAAGATTTTCCATTAAACGGCTCTTAGGCCAGATTACACAATTTTCGCGGCACAACACAGTAAGCTAGGGCACGTTGCTGGCTCGCAGGGAAGCAAAAGAAAGGAATAATAACTACTCCGATCGCCACATCACATCGAGAATGGAGGTGGCGAGTGCATCCTTTAGAGGGGTGCGCGCTGGGAAGAGTCGTGGATGGCCGTGTACCAGAACCCTGATGGCTCTCTGGGCGATCTGCTCCGCGTATTCCTTTCGCCACCGCTGCCAATTGGCGGCCGTAGCTGCTTCGGTAGCAGCTTCGCGAGCGCGAAGTTCGGCACAGGTAGCTTCCCAGGGATCCATTGCCTTCCCTTGGTTTTCCGATGCAATGAGAGAAAGAGGAGAAGAGATTTGGAGCCTTGGCGAAAGGAGGAGAGAAAGAACATGGAGACTGGTTGTGGAGCAATGCGTTGCATCCGGATCTTTTTTATATATGGAGAAGTTCAAAGGGCGCACCTCGCTATCCGTTCTGAACACAGTAAAACCATCTTGGCGATGGGACGGAAGTGGGTGCGGTTGCGCTTCTCAGCGGAAGCGTGTGACGCTTCGGTTGTGTGAGAAGGGCGCGAAAACTCTTTGCCTTCCCTAAAATGGGCTTGAGCCAAATAAGCAAAGGCGATCCCCTTAACAGATATTCTTAACACACCACCAACGGTGGTATCGTGTTAACATTGAGCCTAATTCGGCCCAGGTACACCCTGGAGGGCATATGACCGGAAGCGCCACATTAAAAATATTTCACGGTATACCCCATGTTGGGTCACTAGTCAACTTTGCATGTTCAAGGTTGGGTGTTGGTGAAATTTAGGTACAGTTTCGGAGGTATGCCTTTTTAAGGTCGCCAGTTGTACACCGCTACCCAGATACAAATACCTCTTGGCTAAACTGAATCCAATTGGTACGCCCTTAAGGGTCGACAGCTGATCCCTTCTCCGCTCGGGACAGGTACCACTCGGCTGAAAGATGCGCCCCATGTTGGTCCAAGTGCTGGCTCTTGCAAGTCAAGGCCGGGCGTCTGATGCTGGCATTCGTTGAACACATAATTTACAGCATGCTGCAAGACGAAAGCTGTGATTGCATGGCTTAAGGCATGCCCCATGATGGGTCGGTTGCTGCTTTCGCGATGCGAGGGTAGATGCCAAGTAGCCGAATTTTTCTATTGAGGTGACGTGCCAAATGGGCCAAAAAAAGCTGGGGTTTTGGTATTGCCAAACCAGGCATTGCTTCTAACATGGAAGACTTGAGATTTCTTAAGTTCTTTACAATCTCTCGATGGTAAAGCACTCGGGGGCTACTGTGGACTACATGGGCCACGGGTATCCTCTAGAAGGCCCATGAGGGAGCAGATGGGGGATGACTCAAGCCGGTTGATCAGGATAGGGACCACTCGGGTTACGTATAGCTTGGGCGCCAAGGATGTTTCTAAGGATATAGTCAAGCTCCATGTAATTAGGAGATTCATACTTGCATACCATGCATCGGCATAACCGAATTAGGTACCATGTACTGCGTGCTACCGTGTAACTCTATCCCCCTGCACCATCATACACAGCATCCCGCATCATCTCTGTCATCTGCGAATTCACATAGAGGCATAATCCCAGAGAGCACAGGAGTAGGGTGTTACCTTGGAGCTAAGGGCCCGAACCTATATAAACCCAGTCTTGTGCTACCATCTGGCTTGGTTCTTGCTTGCGACCCCATGACAAATTCATTACCGACGGTGACCCCCGATTAGCCACTAGTCGACAGGAACGGGCATGGCGCACCTCGTGGATTATAGCTGACCAGCGAGGAGGAGATGATTGGATCGCCGTGAAAAACTACTTCCATATGATTACGTGCAGATCGGTGAACCAATTTCATCGACTCGTCTTTCGCGGCACTGCGCGTCGTTTTCTGCTTCGGAAGCTTGGATTTCATCAGCAACTACTTCGGCAAGCTAATGCTCTCGGACTCGGACAAGATCCGATCTGAGGGCAACTTCATCAACGACAGGCTCAGACTCCTATTCAGGTTCAAGAACGCCGCCACCACATACCAACGGGTAATGCGCCGGAGGCCTAAGCTTGCTCTTTTGTACTCAAACTAGATCCGATCCAGGAGAGACTTCACCAACACATCAAGATCTACTCTTTCGGACTCAGACACCATAAATCACGCTTCACTTAGACTCCCGTTCATGTAATGGAACGCCACTGCTGCCTACCGACGAGTAGTGCGTTGTGGGCTCAATTCCTGACTCGGATACGGCGAGGACCCGATCGAGAAAGAATCTCGGATGTTGACCGTCATCAGCAACAAATTACTCGGACTCAATGATCGTGGCGTCCATCATGCGACGCTGGCTTCATGAACTGCGAGGCGAACGTGAGAAGAAGATGCGATCTGTTCGCGTACAAAATATGGATGGAACTTGTGTCGCAATTTTTCTTTGACTTTGAAAGAGTTTTGGGGTGATATAAGATGCGTTGGAAAACTTATCTCGTTATCTTTCCATCGAATCCAAGAACAATTTAATTCGAGTATGGATGCGATCGTGGAGCCTGTATGAATAAAGAGTGTGCAGTAAGGGCGTGAATTTCGGCGAGCTCGCAAAGCTCGTCGATGCCCGCCACGGCGTGTGGATCGGTTGTGCCATACCTCGTGGGGCGTTGAAGACTAGAGAGCACTTTCATCGACCTTCATCGAGCTAGACCAACCGCATGGAGATCATTTACGACTAGGGCCGCATCCTTTGCGGTGGACGGCCTAGACCTCGGCGAGCAAGTGCTGTTCGATGCCGACCATGGTGCGTGTTGATCGAGACTTAAATGATTACTTCCATACAACCACATGAAGATCTGCTGCCCTGGATTTCCACAGCAGAGTTTCTGATTCGTTTCATACAACAGCGTCATGAGCGACCAAGTTGCGACATGCCGACGCCGGCGTCCTGAGCGTACAAGTCTACGCCCGCGTCCCGACCGCCCAAGTTTTTGGCTCTGCAACACGCGTACGCCAGCGCCGCGAGCGACCAACTATATGGCTCGGCGACACGCCTACGCAGGCGCTCCGAGCGCCCAAGTCTACGGCTCAGCAACACTCATATGACGACACCAAGAGCGCGCAAGTCTACAGCTCGGCGAGACGCCTACGCCGGCGCCACGAGTGCCCAAGTCTTCGATTCAGCGACGCGGCTACGCACCAAGTGTTGACTGGTGGCTAATCGGGGGTCATCGTCAGCAATGAATTTGTTACGTGGTTATGCGCTAGAACTAAACTAGATGTTAACACAAGGCAGGGATTTATACAGGTTCCGACCCTCAACTCGGAGGTCATACCCTAGTCCTGCGCTCTGGGATTATATTTCTGTGTGGGCTTGCAGATGGTGGACATGTATATGCCGATGTTGCTATCGATGATTCTATGCCTCCTACCCCTCCCTTTATGTAGTGCAGGGGGATAAGGTTATATGGTTCTATCCAGTACATGATACTAAATTTGGTTATACTAGCGCATAATATACAAGTATGAATCTTTTAATTACATGGAGCTTGACCCTATCCTCGAGAGCATCCTTGGTAACCAAGTCATGCATAACCTGTGGACTACATAGGCCTCGGGTATTCTCTAGAAGGCCCATGCGGGAGCAGATGGGGGATGACCCAAGTCGGTTGACTGAAGATAAGAACCACTCGGGTTACCTGTGCCTTAAGCTCTAAGGAAGTTCCTGAGGATATAGCCAAGCTCCATGTAATTAGAAGATCATATCTACATATTGTACAAAGGCATAACCGAATTAGGTACCATGCATTACGTACCACTGTGTGACTCTATCTCCCCCAGCACTATATAAAGGGAGGGGGTAGGGGGCCATAGGCACGGACGATATCATACAATCATCCATAGCATCTTATGTGATCATCTACAATCATAATCCCAGAGCACAGGATGTGGGTGCTCACCGAAGGGTCGCCCGAGGATAGGGAAGTCCCGGGTGGTTGGTCACCGTGGAGGTGATGGCGGCTGATGGGGAACGGGGTCCCGATCTTCCGACAGGTATGGATAAGTCGATTGGTGGAGAACTCGACGTTGACGATCCGACCTAGGCACCGATCTAGAGCCTGCAATCGCTACACCACCGTCTCCGTTCGTTATCAACCACGCAAGCGCACGGTCGACCTCACCACGAAGGCTAGTTCCTGCAAGCGAATCGAGAACACAAGCAAGAACGAAGAAGAGGCAATCTGAAATTGCGAATATGTATTAAGATCACGAATTTGGGGTTCCACAAACCGATGATCGGCGATACTGCGATGGCAGAAATTATCTAAGCAAAACCCGACTCTAACAATGACGGCTACAAGTCTTAATAGGCAGGAGGGGCGGCGGCTAGGGTTTGGGGCGACCCCTCCTTGCGCGAGATACACGGGCCGAAGCCCAAAATCAAGGTGACGCAGCACCGGGCAGCCCAACAGAATCTGGTCGCCTCTTGTTTCGACGATTGTGATCAACTCAGAAGGAATTTGGACGTGCGACTGGATCCGTTGGAAAGGTCTCGTCGTGGGCTTCTCCGTAATGTACTTGAACGTCCCAAACGGAGTTGATATGCATCTGCTACGCCCGTTTGAAGACAGACTGCTCCGCCGTGGCCGAACCGGACACGAACTCGTGGTAGACTTGGTTTCCAACTTGACTTGGTGTAGAGTTCCATCCTCGCTGATCAACACCATAATTCCTAAGCACAAGCACAATATTATTAGGTAGTAACTCGCTCTTATTGGTATTCTCTTGTGTGGAAAGGAACGAGCCCACCTGGTGGTTTAGTTGACGCGCACGTGCCCTTGTTATAGGTCATTGCACAGTAGGTAGAGTGGACGCATCGGTAGAAGTGATGTCCTCATCAGCGGCAGTCAAAGCAGAGCTCCCGGCGCCAAGATTCTCCGAAGATGGCCAGGCCAAATTAGTAGTGGGGATTGGTTAGGGAGAGAATTCCCTATATGCCACTGGAAAAAATTTACAATACCCTATCTGCCACTTAAAATTCTCTCTTCCCTTACATGCCACTAGTTCAAGTTTTCTCTTCCCTTAGTGCCACCGCCGTTAAGTTCGTTAGTTTGGCCGTTTAAAAAGTTCATTAATGTCTAAAATGCCCATTCGGTTTAAAATTTTGAAAAATCATATCTCCTTCATTTTAACTCCAAATAAAGTAATTCAAATTTTTAAATTTATGTAAAATCATGCTCTACTTGCTATTCAAATATTTATAACATTTGTTTTTTTAGCCTTTGTTCTCTTTTTTTATGTGGAATGGTAGGTTTGATTATTTTTAAATAAAATTTACATCCAGAAAGTTTTAATTTTTATTTTTAAATTTGACTATACATAATTTTATGAATCTGTAGAAATTTTTCTCACGTTTTTATGAATTTTATACTATTTTTTGATTTTTTTCTGTTTTATAACATATTAAAAATGCAGGGGCATAATGGTCATTTTGTAACTCCGTTATATTCTTTACCGCTTGAATGGCACCGAGGGAAGAAGAAAGTTCAACCGATGGCATGTAAGGGAAGAGAGAATTTTCAATGGTAGACAGGGAATTTCTAACTTTTACAATGGCATATGGGAAATTTTCTCTTTGGTTAGAAGGTTCGTGAAGAGGCGAAGGGAATCGAAGGATGGTCACCGAATTGATGAGGTTCCGCATGGCGACCGATTTGGAGAAAATGGGGAAATGTTGGGGAAAAGCTCAGAGCACGGGCATGCGGCTAGGCCATGGTTATAGGATGTCGTGAAGAGCGGAGGGGAGTCACGGGCGAGCACAGAGTGGTCAGGCGCGGCGGTCATTTCGTCCAGTGGTCCGACGCCACGGACCGGGCGATTGTGCAGCACACGGCATGCGCACAGGGCTCGGCGCAGCGCGGCGTGACACGACAGTGAGGCAGGAGGCCAGAGCACGCAGAGGGAAAGCCAGAATAGGCGGCGCCGCTGCGGATAGTACCAGCGCACACTGCGGTCAGAGCAAGTGTAGAGAGAGAGAGAGAGATTGCCAGTGAGGTGTTTAATAGAATGCCCAAAAGACATCATATGAGGAAGAGAGTGATATGGTTTTCGTTAGCCTTTAAATTTATATCTTTGGCTTTAATTTGGTCATGATTCGTTCAAGTTTTTATTAATTAGCTCCTATCCTTAAAATTGGGTGTTAAGGATTGGGTTGTTACGGTCCATGTGGATGCATGGTTCCCACCAAACCTGTCTAAACACGGACTCGATCGAGCCAAGCCTAACTAAATCAGTATTGGCTCGAGTCTAATCGAATCGAGCTTAACGGAACAAGCCTTCTCGAGCTCACCTGGTTTGCAGTCTTAAGTTGACCGTGAAGTGTTTCTGAGATCTGTTGCTGGTTTGCTGCTCCATCAGTGGTGGAGCTGCCCTCGAGGTCTCGATCGCATACACCATGGTAATGTTATGGCCGTCGAGTATAAGTTCTATATACATGAGGCTTAGTTCCTGGGTGTCGATATACGTCATGTAACAATCATCAAACAATATTGCACGCAACTTTTAACATTTCATTCAATTAGTTACCACAGCAGGTACCCACGGCTTGTGCTTCAACGTCTCAGATTGCCTACGGCTCACTGAAAGAACGCCCCTGGGGCCTGGGCACGAGCCGCGCCTGAAGTGGCTTCTTCATGACAACGGTGAACTCCGCCGCCTCAGCGTCGACGTCCACCTCCTGCCCCTCCATCTCCCGCCACTCGAATGAGCGCACCAGGCTGGCGACGAAGAGCTCCAGATGCAGCAGCGCGACGGACATCCCCGGGCAGATCCTTCTGCCGGCGCCGAACGGCATCATCTTTATCTCCCTCGTGCCGGTGATGTCCACCCCGTCGCCATCGCCGCCATCCAGGAATCGCTCCGGCCTGAACTCCGTCGGCCGATGCCATGTCCCCTCGTCCTTGCCGATGTCCGCCAC
Organism: Raddia distichophylla; assembly: GCA_005191435.1. NCBI lineage: Eukaryota > Viridiplantae > Streptophyta > Magnoliopsida > Poales > Poaceae > Raddia > Raddia distichophylla. Next base: position 104,522 of record SPJY01034214.1, on the reverse strand, counting down.
CATGCAGTTTACGGTGGTGCCCTTGGGTATCATGTACCCGTCGAGCTCCACGTCCTCGGTGGCGGCATGTGGCACCAAGATGAATCCAGGTGGGTGGCGCCGGAGACCCTCCAGCACCACCGCCCTGAGGTACGGCATCTTCTGCAGCTCCTGCTCCGAGATTTGGTCAGCGCCTTCGCCTTGCTCATGGCCACCAACGATGGCCTTGATCTCGTCGTACAGCTTTGCCTGGATGGTCGGGTTCTTCACCAGCTCCGCCATGATCCACTCCAGAGCGGTGACCGTGGTGTCCGTGCCTTGCGCGAGGAGCTCGGAACAAAGTGCGACTATCTCGTCGTCGTCGAGGGCGCGGCCTCCGTCATGGTCGAGCCGGAGGTCGAGCAACGAGTCGACGTACGAGTGCGGCAGTGTCGTCGTCTCCGTGGACGGCCCCGCTGCATCGCCGCGCTCACCAAACCTCCTGCGATTCCTCCGCGCAGAGATCAAGGGCATGTACAAGTCCTTGAGCCGGTGACGCATTGCGTCCATCTCCCGCAGGCGGCCACTGAAGAGGCGCGTCGTCACGGCCGGGACAATGGCGAAGACGTCGAGCTTGGTCATGGAGTACACCATCAGGGCCCGCAGCGTGGCCTCCATGTCGCGCACCACGTCCCCGCGGACCCGCTCGCCGAAGCACATGGTCGAGAGGAGGCAGAACATGGCGTACTGAAAGGTCTCCCGGAATCTGGTCGTGCCCGCGCTGTGCTCCTGCTGGCGCCGGCGCAGCTCGCCGTTGAGGTCGGCGAGCGCGGCGACCCTCGCCGACGCGAAGCGCCGGAGGCTTGACTGGTGCGCGACCTGCGCCACAAAGTTGCGGCGCAAGAGCCGCCAGAACGGGCCGTAGTTGGTGGACGCGACGGTGTACGCGTCGAGGCCAAGGAACTCGCGCTTGGCAAACGCCGGGCGGTCGGCAATGGCGAGGCCGCGCTCGACGAGGGCGACGTGCGCGAGGCGGCGGTCGGCGATGGTGACCTCCAGGCGGGAGCCCAGGCGGAGCGCCACCAGTGGGCCGTGGCGCGCGTGGAGGCTGCTCTGGGAGTGCAGGATGTCCATGCCATCGTTCTGCGTCAACATTAGGAGATTCCCGAGAATTGGAACCACGGCCGGCCCGGGCGGAAGGCGGCGGCTGCTCTTGCCATTGCTAAAGCTATTGTTCTTCTCTTTGGATTGGAGTAGTAGTACGATGAGCGGAAGAAGAAGAGCAGCGCAGATGAGAAGAGCCACAAAATCCATTACTTTTGCTTCTAAGCAGATTATTTTTGCTTCTGAGGAGTGAGGTGTGGTGCTTTTTGAGCTCGGTGAGGTTGTATATATATAAGACAAATTATCGACACCGTGCGACATATACAAACCGCTCATGGTCTATAATAAGTGAAAACGGGTCGGACCCATACCTGCTCTGTATAGTTTTTGAAAAAAAAAATCAGGTTTGGGTATGGGTAGGTAGGTGTCGGGTACTAAAACGGGTAGTGCCTGAATTACTGTTTACGATCAGATGCAGTTTAGGCGATACTCAGATAAATACTTGGTTGATCAAGTCGAGTACGGATATCTGTGGTATTTTGAAAAACGGTTACTCGGCTATGGTCCCGGGACGAGAAGCATCCGCGGCCGGCGCACTCATCGTCCGTCGCGTCCGATGAAACATTGCCGGGCACTTGCCATTCGTCGACGCTGCCGTGGAGGAGGCGAGCTCGATCGGCGACGGCAAAGCGGCAGTGGCGCGTACGAACAGAGGCCACGACGCTATCATCGATGCAGAAGCAGCAATTGCTCCTCGCTGTGGGAGCCAGGAGCCTGAGCGGCTAGGGACGGGGCCGCCACGCATAGCGCTCACGCTGCAGCCTTTAGGAACACGGGGGCAGCCAGCGATATCCGCAAAATCATCGTCAATCTCCGATTTTCTTTCTGAGACACACCACAACATAATCTTCCTGTGAATAGAAGCTCTGCTTTTGGGTTTAGCTCATGAAGTTTTCTGATTCGTTCAGCTCTGTTATTCGATTTGTGCAGTTCTTGATTTTGGACTAGATGCAACTTTTGTTCTTTGATTCATGCAGTTCAGACATTGTGATTTATGGTTGTGATTGCATAATTACACCATGCTTGCCATGACGAAAGATTTGATGTTGTAACATCCCAATTTGGGGAGGTTTAACAAAATTTGGCCAAATTCGAAATCCGTTTGAATTCGTGCACTGACCGATGGGTGGGCGCCTCACCACAGCAGCTTTCCCTCTCTCTCTCTTCTTTTCTATGTTGTTCTCTCTCCTCTCCCTCGCGCCGTCACTGTGCCTTGAGCCGCCGCCGTGCAACCGCTCCCCGTAGCTCTGCTCTGCCGCACTATTCCACGTCGCGCGCCGAACCCATCATGGCCGCGCCATGACCTGGCACCGCCGCCTGCGGCCGCGCCGAATCCGCACCGCCCTGTCGCCGCCTCACTCCTCCCCCGTGTCCCCGAGCACGCCTCTGTGTCCCCTGTTCCGTTCGGCGTCTATAAAAGCCCTGAGCTACCCCGCCGGCGCCGGTTTTCGCGTTTCCCCCAAATCCACCGCTCGACGGCGCCGACGCGATTCCAGCAATTCCGTGAGCTTCTCTCCAATCCCTCTCGCCCAAAGCTTCACGGAAACCCCCTTGATCCTTCCCGTCTGCCAATTTCAGGCGAGGACCTCAGAGCCGGCGTGCCGTCGTTGGCCCTGCTTCGACCGCCGTCACGTGCTTCGCTGACCGCCATCGCCCCCTCCTCGCGCCCCTCTCGAAGCGCCGTAAGCATCTACAGACTCTTTGCATGCTTCCCGCCAAGCCGTGTAGCTTGTAGGTTAGTAGCTTTTGCGCGCGTCGCCGGCGAGCTCACGGCCCCGCCGTCACAGCCGTGCCGCCGCGTCCGACCGTCCCCGGTCTCGACGAGGGCTCCCGTAGGGGCGCTATGAGCCACAGAAGCTTGGGCTCGCATATACATGGCCGAAGTGGGCCGTAACGCCGCCGCACTGAATTCCGCCGCCGTCGGCCGCGCCACCAGGCCAGAGGTAGACGATGACCCCGGAACTGTTAGATACGTGCGGGCTTCGGGTTTAGAGACGCTACCATGCGGGCCCCATCGCCGGTTTTAAAACTCCCGTGCGTATCAGATAAAACATTGACGGGAGTCACTGACATGTGGGCCCCCGGACCCACATGTCTGCATAAGTGGAGACATCCAAACTGTGGAGCGTTTCCTCCTCGACAAAGCGTACTTTGGCAAAACCGTCTTCGGCGTGTACCCTCTGTCGGGTGGGCGCGCACTGCGCGTCTGGGCGATGGACCGATTCGTTCGACGGGCCGGTTCACCATTTGTCAAGGCCCATATTGATTAAACGGTTAAATACCGATTTAATAAATTTGTTAAATGGCAGTTATAGCTTTTGATTTTTTTAAAGTAGCTAGAGACTTCCAAAACTTCTGACAAAATTAAGGTAAATACTAGAGACGACAATTGATTTTATAAAAACATAATCTTGGTCACTGTATTAGGGAATTTCGCACTGTTGGTTAAATGGTAGGTTTTCCTTTGCGGGAATAACAATATGATTAGAAGATAATTATTGATTATTATAATTAGTGAATTAGACACCAAATAATCTTCAGAAAAGATATTGAATAAATATGTGCCTTAACAATTTTTAGGACACCCTAAAATGCCTTTAGTACTCTAGTTAATCCATAGAATCATTTAATTGGCACTAATAGTTAAATTTGTAGGTTTTCTTATATTTAAATGGTTAATTTAAATCTAGGGAATCTGTTGGTTAGTTCCAATTATTGAATTTGACACCAACTAACTTCTAGAAATTATGGATGGATAAATGCTTTAATATTACTGGAATAGTTTACTTTTTGCACATCAATTTAAATATAATCCTAAGGGTATTTTATTATTAAACATTAACCAACCATCTAGCCTTTTCTTTTAATAAATCCACCCATGAGATGCTATGGGAAAATAAATTATTAAAGAACTACAACCTAGGTTTATCTCATTATTTAGGAGCTTTAGAATATCGTCAACTCCGACAAACATTTCCTCATTAGTACGTGGAATTTCTAATATTCGTCATTTCATGCTGCCGAGAAAACCTAATCCCACTGCCGCAAACTTATCGTACAAGATCGTATTTTGGGGTTTAGTAGACTGATATATATATATATATATATACTTATAATATTATTATTTAATGCTCTAGCCATGCATAGCATGTCGTACGATAACCAGCTTCGTTAATCGATCTTATGCCTTAATGACGAAGCTAGGACCTAGCCCGAGCATGCATCATGTTTTTCATTGCATTACTAGTAGTAATTATTGGTTGTTGGTATGATTAGACGTAAGCGACCCCGAGGGAAGATTTGGGGACGCTGACGAGGACCACCTACCGGATCAAGGCAAGTTAACACTTACTCTTTAGATGTGATCCGTACTAGGGAGAGACAGCGACTTTCCCTAGTGCAGATTAACATCGCTAATATCATGTTCAGTACCTAGTTTTCCTTACACTATATTATTAATTATTAAAATGCATGATTATTAGTCTGCCTAATTGTTAATCATGTAATATATATACATGCCTGCCTTGAACTGTTTTAGCCTTAATGACTGCCTTGATTGTCATTACTCTTATTAACATATGAGTAGTTTGGTAACCACTTTAACCCTACCTAATGGGTAAAACTTGCTTAGACCGGCTTAGGCTTATCAAATCTTCTGACTAATTGCCACAGAACGGTGTACCGATATTCACCGGCCAATCATTATTCTCATTTAATATGACTTGTCATATGACAGTTAGGGCTAGTAGATGCATATTGGGCTGCTTGTGCTTGTGGGCATGGATATGTGGGGACTTGGTAAGTTGGATCGGTCGGTTGGGAAAGTCCAAGTGTGTGGTGTGGTCGATGACTATGGAAGTAGAGAAAGAATGGTGAGTTGCCCCTAATTGGAGTTGGACATTCTGAGAGATGATTAAGAAGCGAGATGCCTAGTGCTGGGTTTAGCCAGGGCTTACCCAGGAGGAGCGCGGATATACATGCGTAGCGGAAAGATCGCTGCCAGGTTGGTTCCAACACAACGCGTGGCCATCGCGCGGAGTACCGAACGTGGATCGCCAGTTGTGAGCACTCTACGGAGGCCCTCTAGGACCAGTCTTGATAGGGACCGGCTTGGGTCATCACTGAGGGTGATAATGGCCACACATCCCCAGGATGACGGTCGGCTAGTGTGGGCCGGCAACCCTACTAGGCCGGGGTGATCATGCCATGGCATGTGTGGTCCACAACAGGATCTGCCAAATCCTGGAAGGATGGCAGAACTAGGATTGGTTGGGGCAACCAGGAGAATGTCCGAGAAAGATAAGCTGGTATGGTGATTGTGTAAGCTGGTTGGGTTTATGATCGAGGGTTGGTCGATTTGTGTGTTAATTGTGTATAAGTTGGTATGGATTGGGGTGATTGTGTAAGCTGGTTGGATTTATGATTGAGGGTTGGTCGATTTGTGCGTTGACCGTCGTGTACGCCGGGTAGTTGAGTTCGGAATGCATGGTTAAGATGGAACCCCTGATTTATTTATAACGAGACAAGTGTTAGTTAATGCTAGTTAGGTTGTTTACAAAAGTCTTATAAACATGGCCTTAGGCAAATAAAATAACCCTCTCCTCCAAATAAAGCCTTCTACACTAAATGCATTAAGGAAAGTGTTAACTAGCCAGCGTTTGGATGACGCTGACCTCGCCTATTTACCTTCTTTAGACGATGGAGTCGAAGACGACCCTTACGCGTGTGTCAAAGACGACGGACAGGACCATGGTGGACCCGAGGAGTCATAGGGGTCGCTCCAGTCGATGATGGACCGTAGTCGATAGGGAATTCTTTTGGGTAGATATTTTGGAGACCGCTATAAACTCTGTTACTATTCTTTTGTAATCTAAGGCATGTACGAGCCGCCTTACTAAAGTCGCCTAAGAGCGCAATACTACGATGTAATATTCAGGAGATTACTCAATCGATGTATGCTTGTATCGGCTACCTGGTCTTCCGTGCTAGCGTACTGATCCAGGGGCTAGTGCACGGGATCGTCGACCCTCAAGGTAAGTTAAAATTGAGGGGTGACATATGTGGTACGATGTATTTGACGCAACCAACTAATTACTCTATTGCCTTTTAATTCGCGTAATACATGTTAAATAACGATTATTCGTATTGCACTCATTTGTATAATACTCAAAACTCGTTTTCTACCCATTCGTAAATACCGTACCCTACCTGGTTTTTTTACTATCTGTACCCTATTGGGGAAGAATAAATATGGTAGTGTGCAGAATGACCCCTATATGACCCATATCCTACCTGTTTTCACCCCCAATAGTAACATGGGACCAACTTCAAGGTAGGTGATTTCTTTTTAGATTTTTGTAAGTCGTCTACTTAAGACTAGTCAACACATACTATATTACGAATAGGAACGAGCTTGCTGAGTCGAGCTTACTTCTAAATTGTGGGACCAGAAAGCCCCCTTTCTACCACGATCTTGACTTCCAAGAAATCGAAAATATATTGGCGCAAAACATACAGAAGAAGGCATCAAATAGATTTTTATCCGTATTCAGACAAGAGATAATAGCCCTAAGTCCACTGTTTTACTACAATCAATAGATCACAGTATAAGGGTTTGTGAGAGAAGGACTTCCTCACTGTGGAATACATGAATCCCGGATATCCTCAAGGCGGCCTGTGAGGACTACCCAACAGGGCATGGGCCCAGTCGGCTACACGCGCACAAGGAGAACCTGGCCTGCCAGCCAAGCTTGTGCGACAAGTATAAGATAAGATATAAGTTTATCACAAATAGGGAATATATGATTGTAATTCCGGATAACTACGTATCTGGCAAGAAAGGTTTGAAATAGAAATCCTAATAACTTCGTATAGCATACA
>SPJY01034214.1:0-97462 GCA_005191435.1 Raddia distichophylla | reverse complement strand
AAAAAAAAAAGCATATCGGCACATATCCATAAAGAGATATCTCCACATCTCTACATCCATCATCCCATACCTCGACACCGACGATCTTCATATCACCATAATCTCAATAACACAGGACTAGATTATTATCTCCACTGCGTTGGCCTGAACTTGTATAATCTCTTGTCCTGTGTTATCTTTTATTTTGGATTCAGCCCAATGCCATGGTGTAGGAAATGCCTTCTTCTCATTCTATCAAGCTACGAATAGGCCATGGTACCTTTTTGTTTATTTTCAGCACTAGACTCCACATCAGGATAAGCTTCTTTCTATTAAAGAAATGTCGATTTTAAGTAGGCTCACGATAGATTTTTACGCATGTGGTAGTAAAAGCGAGTTAGAAGCTCTTTTCTCTAAAGAAAGGAAAGGAGGCTTCTAGCAAGGCCAACTCTATCCTGCTCAACCCCATGCTTATCATTTTCACATATGAATTCAATGTCATATATTAATTGAAATGGTTTTATCCTCCGAATTTACACCCGATATATATTAATTGAAATGGTTCAATCCAGAAATCCTTACACACACTTTGATGGGAATTAACCTAGAGTTATTTTCTTAGATATTACATTTCTAGATATAGGCAAGTATAGGTGTTCTCAAATCCTAGAGGCATATGACCAACTGCATGCTATTTGTATAGGGTCAACAATATCTTGTGGAGCCATGGATTAATAAGATGCTAGGGCCCTAAAGGATGAATCAAGCATTATGGAAGGAATAGCTCTTTACTTTGACTACACACTAGCTTCTCTTTTTTTTTTAACTTTTACTTTTCCCTATACTAGCTATCTGTGCCATGGCTATTTCTACTACTCGAATGCCTAATCTAGCCAACGACTCATTTACCTCACAAGCCTATTTGACATATCATGCTTAGCACCCTCACTTTCTCTTCCTCGTATCTCAGTGTCAATTCAGCTTCCCAACATCCGCGCCGGCCACGCTAACATCAATCATCCTTTTTCTCTTAGGTCGACTTTGAAGAAAGATATAAAGTAAGCAATCCCTTGAGCAAAAAGCCAGTGATCCCACAACATCAAAGTGATACATATGACATATTGGAAATTAGACTTAGTTTGTAGCTGTGAATATAGTAATGCACTTATTTATTGAGAAATATGTTCTTTCATTTCAAATAGAGCATACTCGGTAGAAAGGAGGTGGCGGATGGGAAGAGGATTAGACTACGGCAACACTCATGAAAGACTGCCCCCTGGTAGAAGAACAAACTCTTCAAATAGCACAAGAATCTCATGTATTGGTTCAGGTAAATCCATTATGGATAAGAAGAAATTCATAATATATAGTTTTTCATGAACCGACTAAAACTAAAAGATTCAAGGAAGGAAAAAGGGATTAGAATATTTTTTTGTGCTATTTGGAGAAATTCGTAGTATAAATCCTTGCTCGAGTACTCCGGACAAGTGCAGGTCTAAACTTCTATCAGTCATTTGCAATGTATAAAAACATCCATATGTTCTTCATTAACAACTCAAAGCACAAAAATCTAGCTACCAATAAGGAGAGCTAGCTAGGGAAGCAGACAATGAATTAAGAAATTAAGGGGATGCAAACCTTTAAAGGAGGAATTCTATGAACTTGTTATCATGTAGTGTGTTTGACATGAAGGAATGAGCACAATTATGTGGCAAGGGCTCTAGCCACCCACACAAAAATATATAGATCGGTTACCTTCCATCGGAAATTCGGAATAATGGAGTTAATAGTGACGGGTATGTAAACGAGTCGTCACCTCTTAGAGGCCCACCACCTAATGAATACAACCTTAAAGAAAAAATAGTGACTGTCACGAGAACACATGTCACCTATTAACAGGGGCGGATTCGGAAAAACAAGTTGCTAAGGTCATCGGGGTCATTTTAATACTAAATCACTATGTTTAAATTTCAAACCATAGAATTATACGTATATATACTAATAGGGTGGCAATAAAAAAGAAGTGTTTGTCCGAAAGGCACCGGGGTAGCTTGACACTGTCTAACACTGTATATCCGCTGGTGCCTATTAATGGCCTAGGGAGACCCATCATCAACGTGGCTTACAAAGGTGAGGAATCTTGTGTATAACCGTCACTATAGTCGTAAGTGGTTAAAAGCCGTCACTTATGATCTTTCGTAGGTGATGAGTCCCTTAACCGTATCTGGCCCGAGGCTATATTAGTGATTGTTCGGTTATGGACCCATCACCAACATTTCTTTAGTGATGTGTCTAGACAAGTCATCACCGTGTTGTCCCCTTTGTACGGTTTTCACATAGTGAAAGCTCTATACATAGGATAGGTTGCCTACATAATAATATCATCCTAAGGCAGTTTATTTTGGTGGGTACATACATGAACGACACATACATGGAATTTCTAAGTAATGTGCGCACAATTTGGATAAAAGTTGTTTTGGCGAAAGTTATAAACTGAGATTCTATTGGAAACACTTATTTTCGATGTATCCTTGCTCCTGACGTACACGGCGCCAATAAGTCCACCGGTGAACTCCTCCACAAGTCATAGTGCTACGCCAACATGGATGAAATACAATGGGAGCAGGTTGCTGCCAACAACCGCAGGCGACCTCGACAACACCTCAACGACTGGGAATGACAGGGTTTCCGCCAGAGCAACAAGTATGGTCGCATTGCATGAGCCAGACATGCCGTGCGTCCCTCTGCTCCTTGTAGGCTTGTACCACTCATCGCAAGCTCAATCGAATGGAACACGCGCCACTCGTGTCATGCCAGCTATGCTCCTGACTGCATGAATTATGAATGTTCATAGGAAAAACATTTTTTTGTGTTTCTCCATTGAGCATGCCTCACGAAGGTATCTGATGAAGGAATTTTTAGGAAATACACAAACGAAGAACAAATTTCAGAAAGAAAAACAATACACTGTTGTGTTTGCCAAAATAACAGTTAAATTCGGAAAACGAAGCACCGAACACATGCATAAAAGAACATGATATAGGTACTGACGTCCCCAGTTACATGGGGTGAACAATTTGCATGCTAGATTATTCCTGCAGTGAACAATTTGAACAAATTTGAACAATTTTGTGGTTAGAAGTGGATAACAGGGAAATGCAATGATTATTCTTGGTCGATTTATTTTGTGTAATCAAGTCCATTGCACCTGGATAATATGCCTAATTGCGTCTGGGTGTTACAAAGAAAATTCACCCCAAATAATACAGCTATATTTAACTCAAAACACAAATTTAGTCGTATCCATAAATATGCCAAATTGCGCCTGCGTGTTACAAAGAAAAACTTCGGCATTTCAAGCAAGTTTATTGTACCTGTAGGAACACTAAATACATCTCTTTCTGTAACATTTTTTTACTGCTATAATTCACTCAGATTGACAAACAGCAAAACATAAAATGAAAGGAGATCCGAGCGTATCAATAATAAGGCAAATGGAACAAAAGTTAAGCAACTCTTTCTTAAACAAATAAACAGATAAATATACATTTATCACTTATATACATCCCCGGATGAGTTATAGTCAGTAAGAAAGAACAGAGGATGGTGCCAAAATGGAATCTAGCAAACCAGAAAACAAATGATACAACAATGGATAAGAACCTTACCCAAAGATGGTGAATAACAGCGCTGTGGAGCCTACGATGACAAAACTTCCTTTGTAGAATGCTGATCCAACCAAGATATTATGTCTTCCAGAACTTGAAAAATTGTCTCATCTGGTTCACCTTCTAGGATAGCATGGTATGCATTTTTGTAAAGGCGTAGTGTCTTGTCTGAGCTCTTTGCTTTTCCGTAGAGAGCTTTACTCACGGCTGGGTCGGTTACCAAATCAGCCTCACCATGCAAAATGATAATGGGCAGAGAAACCTAATTGGTATGGAGAAGTAGGTTTCAACCATCAATGAGTTCAAACAAAAAAATAGAACAGACAATCCTCCATAATGCTAGTGTAATATGACTAATTAATTTTAAAAAAAAAACCAGCATAGTTCTTTAAATTTAAACATTATAAGGGCAAGTGACTGGCAAGGACAACAGATTTGAGAAGTAGATCTCAACCATCAATGAGTTCAAACAGATCTCAACCATCAATGAGTTCAAACAGAAACAACAGAAAAACAGACAATCTATAATGCTAGCGTAATATGACTAATTAAATTTTTTTTAAAAACCAGCATAGTTCTTTAAATTTAAACATTACAAGGGCAAGTGTCTGGCAAGGACAACAGATTTTATCAGCCATTGCCATACACCTATCCCATGACAACTGTGTATTTTATGCTAAAAGTGTTGATGTTTTCCTGGTACAACGAAGTTTAATGACAAAAGATTAGCACACAAAAAACTTCAAAGTATCACATTAGGAAGTAAATTCAATGCATAAGAAAAGCAATGTTGAAATGGAGTATGATTACATTGATTTGCAGAATGCATTTAGATATGTCACACATCACTCTCAGAGAGAAATATTAGTTATCCAATGACAAATAACTGTGCCCTTCATGTAGTACAATAATCTGAGTTTGGGTTAAACAGGAGAAATTAAGTTAGAATATCTGTCTGCCAGCAGCAGCAGCACATATTTATAAGTGATAAATGTATATTCACAGTTTATCCAAGTAATGACCAAGGCATATTTCAGGCAATCAGTATCACAAGCTTTGCAGTAATCAAACAGGAACTAGGTTCCTCATGTGGACTCATAAAAAATTCAAGAATTTTCACAATCGCACTTTTGAACAGAACTTCTCACAGCGACAATTGGATCCCATGTGCATGTATTAACCATGCTGCACATGAATGACATCCAAGTAATACATGTAAATTCATGTGTGCCAATTGTCCAGACCAAAGAACCACAACTCTGATTGTTCTCTAAACGGGTCATGTTATAAGCAACTGTTTGAAACTTACATAGCATGGAAAACATGTAGAACAGAACCAGCTAAGAGTAAAGAAGAATAAGCCACATACTTCTTCTAGACAACTCTCTATCTCTTGTGTGGTTCTCAGCATCTCCAAAGCTGTTCGAAGACGTGGTTTATCCTTGTAGGCAATCACATTGTATGAACACTACATTGAGCAGAGAATTAGTAACATCATTCATTTCACTACAAATAAGGCAAGATTAGCTTTAATTGGACAAGGTATTTCTCAATGAATTAAATAAGGGCCCCATTCAACAACCAATATGTCTACAAGTACCAAACTTAACAGCACCTGCTTTTCAACTGTTTATTCTTAAGGATAAATTTACCCAAAACTGGAAGCAAAAAATAAGAAAGAGAGATTGTCTGCATGCCATAAATTGATTGAACGGCTTATTGGAAACAGGAACGAATGCTCGTTCTTCTGAGAGTATGGACATGAAGCAATATTAAATCGATCTTTTTGAGTTTTTTCCATTTTGTTCTCCAAGAAATATTCTAAATACAGATATTGTACGAACAAAATTGTGCAAATCAATTAAAATGAAACTAAACAAGAAAAGATGACAGTCAGATTAGTGGCATTGACCTGCTCTTGTTTTGTCTTCTCTTTGAATGCCAATTCTGCTAAATCTTTCTGTGGAACAAGCTTCCCTTTTGGAAGTAGTCTAGCCAAAAAGATTAGAGCTTGTTGAACAGGCCAAGGTGGAACAACATCATCTGCTATCTATAAAGAAACATGTTTATGAATATCGAATAAGTGGTCGGACATAACTGATATAGATACAGTCCTCCATAGATAGTACTACCTTGCACATGGGTGCAACTAGTATTGCACCATTCCATTCATTTGGTTGCTTAAAGTGAACCTTCAATGCAACTGCCCCACCCATTGATTGACCAAAAAGAAAACACGGAAGACCTCTATATTCAGATTGTCCTGCCAACATATAAATTGCACTTTTACAGTGAAATGAGTAATGTTTGGATTCCATATTGTATGAACAGTTACAAACTAAATCCAAATAATCCATTGAAAATGATGATATCATTTATGAGGGACGGGAGACACTATCAACAAAATTTTATCTCAAAGAAAATTCGTTTTTATCAATTTGTCAGCCTTTCTCAGGTTGGGAAATGTGGATGTTGCACACAACATACATACATATACTTGATTCAAACTGAAACCATTTGTCACCAAACATACCCAGTGCAACCGCCTCCTAGTCATCACTACCAAAATTCCATCATATTCATTAATTTAACAGTTGCACATGATTGATTAACTCCTACAAAAAATATTAGTACTCAAATCTCAATCTTTTTTTGTAAAAAACACTGGAATGGTAGAATGGTAGTGCTGCTCCACAGAATGGTACTCCCTCCAGTTCAAAATAGATGTCTAAGCTGTTGCAAGAAATGCACAAGAGCTATTTCTGGTGTAGTATCGGATCATGGCTCTCCAAAACCGTAAGCCTAGCTGCACGTCTTTTCTTGTTCCTTTATCCAATCGCGTTGCAAAAGATCTGAGCATCCATGCCGTCTTGAGCAGTCCTGTGCCAGATCAATTCGCCCAAACACCACCCACCCATCCACTACAACAATGAACTCTGGTACCCTTCGTCAGAGTTGTGCCATCCTGGTGCATGGGCTACCTCAAATTTCACAAACCCTTACCTGTGGCATTTGCCTTAAAAAATAGTTTCCAGCAACAATGCAATAATGGCCATTGATCATCAGTATCACACAGCCAAGCTCCCCTAGTATATGTGTATACATGGGCTTATATAATATTATAGGCGTTGCTATTTTTGGCTGAAACCAGTGGTACATTATAATCTGAAAAGGTTATAGACCCTCAATAGGAGACTTGAAGAGCCTAAAGAATTGTTAAAAAATGATTTTGGAAGCTTTAATCAAAAAACACTAGCCTTACTACAATGGCTATAAGGTGCTATAGATTATGGCTTGTACAAAATCACAAATTTCTAAAGTTGTTTTTTAATTTAATTTAAGATGAAAAGAACAAGGCATAGTTTAGGGCATGTCATATTTGGCCCATGCAATACAGAAGAGCTATTTCTAGCATTAGCTGTTAGAATATATTAGAATATTCCCTTAGAATATTTCATCTCACATAGGGCCGACCGCGTGAGGAGTACAAGCTGCCCGGCAGTCTGGGCCAATCACATCTTCACTATTGGCCCTAGAGCTCACACAAGCAGAAAGCAAAACTCTCACAAGATCTCACACTAATGTTCACTTAGGAAGCAATTGAGGCTCACTATACAGTATTCATTGAACTAGTTCTCAAGCTTAGCTTACAAGTGCTCCTACGGTGTTCTATTTGTACGCTAAGCTGAACTAACACTAGCTCAGCCCATATATCCAGAACATTCTAATGTAACTATTAATATTTGAGTCCTAATAATAGCTAGTTGCCTCTAGTATCTACTATCTAGTAGTACATCTAAGTAGCATAACTGGAATGTTCTAGATGCTACTAGCATCTCCATACGGCTACCAACTAGCTACTCCTACTATATTCTAGTAAATGTTAAGATTATATCTAACAATCTGTCCCTAATCTTGAAATCTTAACTCTTAACTTATTGACGCATTTGGACACTCCTACAATATGCGCAACACTTACTAAGCATGTATAGGATGGCGACACAACTACTCAACACCCCATGCTCTACCTTCGGTTTCGACTTCTGTATGGCGACGCGACTACTCAACATTCTAGACAGCACTCGTTGAAACCTACTCTCAGAACCTACTCTCAGACTCAACTTCAGGAAAGCGGGGCAAGTTTATGTGGAATGGTGGTGCAAAGGTTGGGGTAGCAGCGACAACCGATAACCCGTAGGTGAGTGTATGATGGACGAGAGACAAATAGGGATTGGTAGGGAGTGTTATTGCTGAGAGTTTTGGTATGAAGGCAATTGTTGTTAGGCCCGCTAACAGGGTATACTATAAACAGCAACAGCGGGCGCCTACGCTAGCTGAGCCTGGACCTCAGCCGCCAGCTGATGCTTAGCTAAGAAGGGATTAGCCCTTGGTCTTGGGTCTTGTCTTCTAATCTTCAGTTAGTTCAATTTGTGAAGATAAGTTCAGTTTGAGTTAGATGGATAGGATAAGAGTCAGTTTGTTCAGTTTGTTACCTGATTGTTAAGCGCTGTGTGCAGTAATAAAAAGGGAAGAAGGCAGAAAAGGCACGTTGATTGTGCCAACAAACTCAATTTCAGGCACTGCCATCGACAACTGGCCGGTGGCTCTATACAACCGTTATCATAGGGTTGAAGCGAGCTCCGGTGATACCCTCGGCATTTCACTCGGGACTGTGGCCATGGACGCAGGCGTTTGATTGAGAACACTCGTATCAACTTTAAATATATGTGACGGTGTGGAGTGCTTCGACCCAGTATGGTGGTGGCATGGAAACTTGGATGAGGAGAGTGCGAGTTATGTTGTTTGTGGAACAGATGATGCCCTCAGCTTTTCCATTTTGCTAAGAAGTATGGGAGGAGAGGCGTAGTGAATGCCAGCATGCAAAAGGAAGGTCTCAGTGGCTTTATTCACGCCCGTTATCATCGCATTGAATATTTTTAATCGTGGTAAAGAATTGGGCTACCACGTGGGCATGAAATTGTTTAAGAATGGAGGTGTCATATTTGAGTTTGAGAGAAAAAGTCCAAAGATAGTGAGTGAAGTTCGTCGAGACAAACAAGGTAGTACTTAAAACCAAAGAAACTGTTGATGGGCGATGTCCACAAATTGCAATGCACTACTTCAAAACTTATATTGGTTCTTAACAAAGAGGTAGTAAAAGGAAGACGAACATGTTTGCCTAGTAGACAAGCATGACACAAAGAAGAATTTTTATTTAAAGCAAACGGTATGGCCACTGTGGCATGGAGGTGGGAGAGGGTCTGGTACTCTGGTCGCCGAGGTGCCCCAAGCGTCGATGCCATGTGATCTTGGAGGGAGCGATGAGTGCGTAGTGGTGGACGGGAGATGCCGGGCAGAACGGGTCGGTCACCTAAACCATTGCACCTATGATTCTATGAATCACGGCTTGACTCCAAAGATCCTTTATAGAAAAATCAAATAGGTCAAATTTGATTGGACAAAGGTTATCTTTTGTGAATTGACGAATAGAAATGAGATTGGCGATAATATGTGGAGACTAGAATATTGGAGTGAGGGGACGAGTGGATGTGGGAAGAATAATGTTGTCGATGGTGGTAATAGGAAGGGAAGAACCATTACCGACAACCTGGGTGGAGGGAGGTGTGGGCTGAATGGTGGAAAGATTACCGGAGTCAAGAGGAGAGATGAGACGAAGCGTCGAAGTCGATGTACCAGGTGGCTAGATCTGGCTGTTGCAAAGTCATGGCATTCATCGTGTGCATGAGAGATGCCTAATTCCATGGTGGAGCATAAGGAACACCAGTGAAGTGTGCGGCCAGTGGGGAGATGAGACGAAGCGCCGGAGTCGATGTACCAGGTCGCTGGATCTGGCTGTTGTAGAGTCATGGCGTTCATCACGTGCATGAGAGATGCCTGATCCCATGACGGAGGAGCATAGAAAACGCAAGGAAAGTGTGCAGCCGGTGGGGAAGATGTTGTCTGTGGTGCTGGAGTCACCTGCGGTGCAAAGAGAGCCTGCTGAGGGCAAGGACCGAGAATGTCGGGGCCGAAGGACGCAGCTGGCCACATCTGGAAGGTGTCGGCCCATGGATTGAACCCCATTCGAGGTCCACCCATGAGAAGAAAAGGAGGAAGGGACTTACGGTGTGGCCAGCACTGTTATTGCAGCCCTTGCCTTTACCCTTGTGTTTGGGACGAGAGTTGGGTGTGTCGTTGCTATGGTGGGAGGAAGACGACTTGCTAGAGTTGTTGGTGAAGAGGCCGTGGCAGCAGCTGGTTTGGTGGCCTTGAGATCGGTCTCTTCAAGGAGCATCATAAAGCGGACATCCCGGAACAACGAGAGCATCTCCCGTGTCTCATGATGGTAGCGATGTTGTAGAATCGATCAATCCGCTCAAGAGGGTGAGGACGAGCGTGTCGTCTCAAACCGGTTGCCCTAGTCAGCGAGGGCGTTGGTGCGAGACTTGAGGCGCTGAGAGTAGGCGAGGATGGAGAGATCTCCTTGGGCCAAGCTGCGACACAGCTTCAAGAGAGAAGACGTGTGACGTCCGGTTGTTGCGAAAGAGGACCTCCAGGTTCTCCCATATGGTGCGAACCGAGGAACCGAAACTGAGGCGTAGGGAAGAGGCTTGACGGCCAAGTCAGTGGTAGTCCATGACGCGCCGGGAGCAGCTGGGGCAGCAGCTGAGGTGGTGTGCGGCGCCAAGCTTGCCAACAAGGATCTCAAAGAGCTCTCGCCACCGGATGTAATTTGGTGGATTAAGTTCTATGGTGTAAGGAACATGCGCATGCACGTTGACTGTGGAGAGGGTAGGAGCATGGTCGAAGGGCACGATGGCTATGGCGGGAGGGACGGCAGCTGCAGCGGCCTGGGCAGTAGCTGCCTCGGTAGCAGCATCTGTAGGTAGGGGAAGGATGTTGCCGTCGTTGGTAGCCATGGAGAGGGCTGCGTGGGGGAGAAAAGGACCTAGCTGCCTCGGCGGCAGCATCTGTAGGTAGGGGAAGGATGTTGCCGTCGTTGGTAGCCATGGAGAGGGCTGCGTGGGAGAAAAGGACCTAGACTTCTGATACCATGCAAGAGGAAGGAAATTGAGAGAATTAGATGATTCTGATTGAGGGGAAAAGGTCCCAATATATATAGTTCAGGATTTGACCTACCAGGTCAGCCTAACTAGAAAGGTAACAACCTAACTAGGAAGGTACAACTAGCAGCTAATAGGTCAGCTTAACTATGGAAGGTACAACTAGCATTACATCCTTCCCGTAATGAGTGAAAAAAAAAAACCAAAATGACATATTAGCACCAAATTACTTAAGTTAATTAAAGATATTGCACCAAATTACCCATACTGATTGATTTTGGTAGTGGTGTTTAGAGCTATTGATAGACAATTAATGAGTGAAATATGTCAAAAACTGAAGCATAAATTATTTCTCGTTCAGTATGCATGGAGATTAAGTAATTCCAAGACCGGAGGTAGTACACGTTCTCTTCATTATTTGGATGACAACAAGAGCAGCTTTTTAGGCACCCTTTGCAAAAATAAACAAAGCAACTATTTCCAATACCAGACCCTAATAATAGTATAATGTTGTTGAAAAGTATAAGTGCATTTCCCACCCTTCCCTGTCAACTTAACCTTTTGAGTGAATTGGTCGGTGCATGCAACTTAATATGATATCAAAATCGTGCTCTCGAGTTTGAAACTTTGAACCCAAGTCGATGCAATTAAATAAGTCACCACTCCTATTACACGTCTGATGACTGATGAGGCCTGAGAAGTCTAGAGTTTGAAACTTTGAATCCAAGTCGACGCAATTAAATAAGTCACCACTCCTATTACACGTCTGATGAGGTCTAAGAGAACCTCCACATGAAGGGGAGTATTGGAAAGTATGTGTTGCCCAACCTTCTTCATCAACTTAAACTTTTGGGTGAACTGGTAGGTGCATGCAACTTAATATGATATTAAAGCTAAAGTTCTCTAGTTAGAATCCTAGCCAACATGATTAAATAAGTTGCCCACTCCTATTCCACGTCTAAGGCCTATGGGAACCTCCAAGTGAGGGGAAGTGTTGGAAAGTAAAAGTGCATTGCCCACTCTTCCTCATTAGCTTAAACTTTTGGATGAACTAGCCAATGCACACAACCTAATAGACGTAGTTTTTTAGTTGTAATATGTTGTACTCTCACATTAAAAGGTAAGATTGTTCCCAACATTTCAGCATGTTACATGAGAAGTTAAAATAACTCAAACATACCAACAAAAGTTTTTAGTAAATTTGGCATATGAACTTCATAGCAGAAATTTTATAAAAAAAAAATTCTTTTATAGGTACAAAAAATATAGCAAGTTAGTGATTAGGGGTGAGCACTTGGTATATAGGTATTTTTTGTTCGATATTTTCGGTATCTATAAAGTTTGGTATCGGTGATACCGCTACCGAAGTTTCTCCAAAAACAACAATATTGAAACCGAAATACCAATCTAATTCGGTTTCGGTGCCTACCTAGATCCATCCATGAGGATGGTGGCCACCGCCACTATGCAAGGAGAAGGGTTTCGCCGATGGAGCGCACCAAGGAGAAGGGAAGCCTGCACCGAAAAGAAGGTGGTCGCCGTCGAAGGAAAAGGAAGACAGCCACCAACACATCCCTCATTTGTCGGTCCACTTGTCATTGCGTGTGGTCGCCTTCTACACTCGCCATGACCACCTCCAGTCTCTCCCGTTGCCTGGACACCGAGTCATGGGGTTGCGCTTGCACATGCTCCAGTGCTTGTGGCGGCTTAGGGTTTGGGAGGAGTTCATTGTGGTTGTGGCTCCATCATGTGTGTCGTGGATGGTGGCGCAGTGGCGCTGGACTTCCAGTTACATGGATTGGTGGGGATAAGATAAGTGGGCTGTTGGGCTGGAGCAAATGGGCCAACTAGCCTAGGGCGTGGAAGCAACACAGTAAGAATAGCAGAGCTGAATGTGGATTTGAGAGAGTTCGGTTCCTTTGGGAATTCGATATGCAAAATTCAGCTACCGAACAGATACCGAAGTACAGAAATTATTGGAAATAAATACCAAACTAAATACCAAATACCAAAATAAAAAAAAATCAGTAATTTTGGTTCAATTCGGTGACGTATTTTAGTGCCCCATCCTATTAGTGAAACTACACAAATGCTTCTAGATAACTTGCATAGAAAAGGAGAGCATGAGGACCCAGCAAGGTAGCAAAAATGTAATGATAGCATACCTTTGACCTTAGCAAAATGCTCGGCAACATCATCAACAAGTGTTTCAAAACTTGGAATATATCCATGAAGTCCTTCTGAAAGACCAAAACCAGGGTAGTCCAATGCAAATACTCCATATCCAGCTGAAGCAACCTTCCTAGCAATCCCTTAAAAAGAGAAACTTAAGAAATGTAACAACAACAAAGCATCAAAGACAATGTTCAAGCATCACAGGAAAAAAGGTACCATCAAGGAAAAAGGTACAGGTGTCTCCATAACCATGGCAGAGACAAACAATTGCCTTCATGCGATGATACTCTGGATACCAACATTTCGAGAAAATCTCCACACCCCTGGAGTTCACCTCATATGACTGTCGAAGGGAAAAAAAAGTTATCACATCACAAGGATGTAGAAAATAAAACCAAGTTTAGGATCAGCTGGCATGCCATCACCCCTAAGAGGCTAGGATTATCACTAAGCAAATTACATTATTGGCATACCATCTTACAGTGGGTTGCAAACGAGCAAAGAATGATCGATATAGTAGTCAATTTATGTTTAAGCATATTTAAATGTGAATGGTAATCCATCACAGCAAAACTTATGCTACTGAATAAATGGAGGAACTAATAGATATCTGACAAACCTAATGTCCATCATCATTACCCAGGTTTTATAGTATTCTGAACAGTTCTCATTTTCTCAAATCTGAAACTCATTGTGTACTATGTCTTCTTGATTATGTAGAGTGGAAGCTATAGAATCTCTTCAGACAGAACACACACTGCTGTGAAGAAGATGGGAAAACTCTATATGCCTTAACAGTAATATACTTATTATAATGAATTGTATAAAGCAATGGCTACACCAAGAAATAGCACCTCCTTTGTCCCAATGCCATTATACTGTTCCTGCATCATAGAAAAATGCAAGAGAAGTCATAGAAAAATGCAAGAGAAGTCATCCAAGGAATGGCATAATATCAAAGAAGAGGTAGCATAGAAAACAAAGTAAGAAACTGAGGAATAGACAAAAAGTATTATCCATTTGCTCATGATGTTAAAAAATAAATACCATATCACTTGGTCTTCCACTTTACAAAGGTTTAAACTTTTGGCTCTCTTAAGTGGTCGTACTCTTTTTGCACTAAAGTGTCAATTTTTCATTCTCTAATGTTGCTCCACCTCCATATGTGTAATAGCTTTCTACCATAAGTTATGAAAATCCGCTCAAGCACCTCCAAAAAAAAAAGGATCAGGCTTTAATAAAGGCCCTAGCCAACTCCCCACAGACATAAAGCAAACGTTTTATAGCCGAACTAGCCTTTACAAATTCACAAATTGCACTAATCAGCAGTATGCCAGGTGTTTGGACCAACCTAATCAACTAGTCCAGCAGACATTGTAATTATTCTGCAAACTGGCTGCTTGCAAATGGCCATTCACAATCCTTTTATGTGGCCACAACAGTAAACTGGATTTGGACCGCTCTGGTACAAAATTTCAAGCTCTGGGTCTTTCTCAGGCAGGCCCTTTCCTCCCTAGAGGTCTACATATGCCCAAAGGGTTTTCAAGCAAAAACCTGATCACAGGAAGGTTCTATCTGACAAAACTAGCAATTTCTTGACCCCATTAGGAAAGCAACATCGCATCTCAATTCTGGACTGTAAGGCAGGAAAGGAAACGGGGCCGCACGGACCTTGAAGAGGCAGTGGTCGATGCTGAGCTGCACTTCCTTGAATGCCTCGCGGACGCGGCGCCGCTCGGGGGCCTGATCCAGGCACGCCCTCAGCACCATCCTCTCCAGCGCCGGGTCCACCCCTTCCCACCTCCTGGGCGGCGGTGGAGGCGGCGGCGCGGCCGCCGCCGACGTCCCCGCTCCTGTCGCCGCCACCGCAGACACCTTGGCGTTGATCTGGGGCATGTGGGAGTTCCGCTGACTTCCCGAAATCCTTCGGCAAACCAACTGCAGATAAAATATGGAGCATATTGAGTGGAGAGCAAAGGAAGATTTGGATTCACATAGCGAACTGGCGCTGCAATAGAATCCAACCGATGAAAGCAAGATGAGGAATCGATTCCGTGGATCTCCGGTCGACGCGAGCCCAGGATTAGCGGAGGCGGGTGGAGGGTGGAGGAGGGCGACGCGTCCGGGCGAAGAGCCGAAGAGACGGCTCGGGGTGGGGTGGAAGGACGAGGCCTGCCTGGGTTGCTGTGACGGCTGACGAGTAGCCGGCGGTGAGGGGCGCGAAGCAAATTTCGAGGAGGGAAGGTCGTGGGGCGGCGACGAGAGGTCGAAGACCTTCGCGAAGCCCCGCCTAGCACGCATTCATCAAAAGGGATGACTTACTTTTCTATACATTATCCCGCGCTCCGGTCACAAATGATTTAGGATTTTTTTTCATATGTGCAATTGCAGAGTTCGTTTATTTCGGATATACCATCACAAAGTCGATATTATTATAAATGCCACCATTTTTACAAATATCTATCACAGATGCGGTCTTTTTTGGTGATTTTTGAATTTTACGTGAGACGAATATGTCAAATACAAAAGAAATACGGTCTCCGACATGTTGGGCCCACTTGTCACCCACTCTCCAACATGTTGAGCTCGCCCCCAAGGTTCGTCGGAGTTGGAGATGACAGGTGGGAGGAAGGAGGAAGGAGGAGGAGAGAGGGTGACAAGTGGGCCCCACGTGTCGGAGACCGTATTTTTTTTATATTTCACGTATTCATCTCGCGTAAAATAGAAAAATCTCTAAAAAATCCCGAGAATGGCATCTGTGATAGATATTTGTAATACTAGTGGCATCTATAATAATATCGACTTTGTGATGGCATATCCGAAATAAACGAACTTCGTAATGCCATGTATGAAAAAAAAATCCAATGATTTATCAATCAAATCGAAACTTGGATCAGGATCATTTTTTAATAATGAGATGGACCGGCTTACAGCATGTCAAGTGGGTTTTTAGGAAGAAAAACCCGGTAATTCATTACCAAATAGGAGTGACGGCTAAATCGCCAGCCACCCAAAGTAGTACAGAGATAGAGGTCTTACAACCAGATATTTGAGCCCACGCAGTGGTCTCACACATAGTTCCATCAACAGTATGAACAGGATGCCGAAGCTAGCACACTAACCTCCAACTTTAAACAACTGGTGAAGATGAATATTGCAAGGTTGTCGTCCGAGCCATTTCCAACAGCCTTGCCCCGCCAACTTGGCACAGGGTAGAAGAACGGTGGACAAGCGAAATGAATAAACCATTGTGGTGAATGGCCGGCCACCGCCGGCAAAAGAGTGACGAAAAAAACTGTCCCTCAAGAGGAAGATGAGGACGCCAACGTCATGCAGGCTTCATCTGCACCACTCTCAGATCTGGGTGAGATACGGACGACGCAGTGGTGAGGGTGCAGGAGCCCTCCCCCCACACCACCATTCAAGGGAATCCGCCACCGAGGAGCCCACGGGGCCAATCAGAGGGGAAGACCAGCTCCGGCAGCTACCTTCAACCGCAGGCAACGCCGCCGACCGAGAGGAATTTGCAGGAGACCAAAAGGCTATGAGGACCAACCATCCAAGCCAGATCCGAGCAGTAGGACACGATCCTACGAACCCTAACCCTAAACTACTAGAACTCCTCCTCAATGGTTGAGAAAGCAGTTGTCTCTTACTATTGCCATGTCAACTAGAGACAACACTAGAGATTGCATATATAATGGTAGATATAGTTGTACGTTCTTATAGGTAATTTTATCTCACACAAAGTTTGTTAATTCTCGTGTAGAGTCGATTCTTACTTTAAGAGACGGTTCAAATATCTATGCACACTCACTCTCCACACCATCAGTTATCTGACATCGCACTGCATAGAATGATTTAAAGAGATTGTTGTAGATACTCTTAGAGCATCTCCAGGAGAAGCCCTCTGTAGGTTGTTATTTCTATATTGGAAAAAGTATAGATTACCCCCCTGAACTATCCCAAAAGTATAGAATACCCCCCTCAACTCTTAAACCGGGTAGAACACACCCTCTAACTATTGAACCCGGTTAGAATAGGACCCCGATCCGGTATTAAGGAATTATACCCGGTATTGGCCTTTGGAGCAATAAATAAACATGTTTGTTTAATTAAATGGATATATATATATACATGAAGATGAACGTGTATCTAGGTACTCGCCGTCTTCTATGTACCTAAATTTTCCTTGCGACACGTGTCCCTCAAAATCATGCGCGCACCTTCCCCTTCCCTCTTTGTGCTGACGTAAAACTAGATTATATGAACATATTTTTACTACTTTACGTAATGTAGTAAAGCGATCGACACGACTACAATGGTATACTACTTGACTACACAGTATAAATTATCATGCAACACTATTTGACTATATAATACAAATCATCTGAATACGTGACAACACTAAAATTATATTTGCATGCGATGACATGAACGCTAATATGTACATGAGTAAGGACCTGTTCTTTTGAGCTGATCTGAACGGCTGAACAGCTGAACGGCTGAAATGACTGAACTTCGAAAGCTTCTCGAGGTAGTATCGAGATTCAGATCCATTTTATTTGACTTGCTTTTTAAAACGTCAGAAACCATCTTCAAAACAGCGAAAAAATGACTAAAAAAACTCAAATCATATGTCTTTTCAAAATGTAGATAGGTCGTTAAGCTGTTAAGCCATTAAACTGTTAAACTGAAAGGAACGAGGCCTAAATGTCTCCTACCAAGTAGTCACATACCTAAGAATCGTGAGTTCATGGGTATGTATTATACATCGAATGATCCGAGCGCACATACTCATGTTTTACATTTCATTCAAACTTTTTTAGTTAAAGCAAACACGATAGGTATATACATGCATATGCATCTTGAAGTGATTACTTACATAGAGGATATAAATTTGAAATCAAAGTAGAAGATTATGAGTATACATCTGCATTTTTAAAATAGAGGAAAACATGATCTGCTGCACATACGTGCGCGCATGCTGCATGCATCATCCGTAAGACTTGTAGGTGCAATAGAATATAAATGTAAATCCTATTAAACTTGGTGCGGGTATGGACAACGTCGTCATCATGAAGAAATGCTGGCGGCTTGGTGCTTGTCTCGGTGCTGCATGGAAGTGGCGATCGAGGACGGGCGCAGTCCGTGTGCCGTTCGACCGTTTCGGCCGGGTCGCGCCGTTGGCGAGGTGGCACAGCCGAAGACGTCGTCTTGCAGCCGGCGGGGAGGTGCGAATGTGCGATGGAGGCCGGGGAGTCGGGGATCGACAACGGCGAGTGGTGGCGTAGTGCAGCCGTGCAGCACGGCAAATTAGGGCCAGAGACAAGAGCTGGATGGCAGAGGCATGGCCGGAGACATGCAGCACGGTGGAGGTTCAGATCTGGGGTGTGTAGGGACCGGTGGTAGTGAAGTGAGTGAGGACGATGGTCAAGGGATACAAATAGCTAGGGAAGGTAATTAATATCTAAAATTAAGGATATTAATGACATCAATTAAGTGTATAATGGCCCGCGAGATTCAAAAACTACGGTATTTGTTTAACCGGTATATCGTTAGACCTGATAATCGGAAGGATGATATGCATTTGATGAAGAACAAAAAAACGTTTCACAAGGGTGGATCCTAGGCTACATAGAGTAGCTACGCGTGGGTTGAAGGCTGCCCCGTGGTGGTTCACAACATGCAGCATTAAAACTAACCAAGCTGCATACAACTCCTTTTTTTCACCGAAGAGATTCAAACAGAGAGCCTAGGATCACAATAACTGGCCATGCAAAGCATCATTTGATCTGGTTTTCGCCGTATTCTTAAATTCCAAGCTCAAGATTGACAGACGGTTTTCACCAGTAGGTTATTTACATTTTTTTTAACAAAAACAAGACCAAACTCGATGTAAAAAATTATTTTTTATATAGTAGTTTGAAATATTAGCGTTTAACTATTTCTTCTTTTTTTTTTTGAGAACCAGCGTTTAACTATTTCTAAAATGTCAAATAACCATATTTTGGGTTCGTGTAACTATTTTTGGAGGCCATATTTTTTGGATTCATGTAAGAATTTTTTATGTCCATGTAACCATATTTCGGATTCATGTAATCATTTTTAAGTTCATATAGCGATTGTTTGGGCCATCTAACTATTTTTCATGTTGAAGTAACTATTATTTGACTTCATGTAACTATTTTTCGGGTTCATGCAACCATTTTTCGGGTTGAAGTAACTATTTTTTCAGGACTATGTAACTTTTTTTGGGATTCATGTAACTATTTTTTGCGTCCAAGTAACTATTTTTTGAAGTCAAGTAACTATTTTTTGAATTCATGTATCTATTTTTTGAGCAAAAAATTACAAAACAAAACTATTATACAATCGTCATATAACCATAAAATGACAGCGATGCAGGCAACATAGAAGTACATCTATAACGACAAAAATCAATAATCTGTGCAACATTCACAAACCATAAACAAACATTTACAATCACAAACTATATGCAAAACCAATGGGATTTGATTCGTGCCGTTGTGGCTGTACGACGACGGCAGCGAGCACGTCGTCGAGGAGGAACAAGGGAGGCCCTGCGCCGTTGGTCGCCAATGATAGATCTAAATACAGGGCGACGTTGGGGATGTGCGGGTTCAGCGTCACTAGGCGTTGATACTCTTCATCTCGTTGAAATGTAACTCTCGACCAAGTTTAACATTTTTTTGAATTTGTTTATTATTTCTTTTAAATTTTCAAAACTCAAGCTTCCAATTAGTCGTGACGCGTCCAAAAAAGCTAGTTTTTTAAAAAATCTGAAACAAATAGTACAAAATCAAAAATTTACGAAACTTGGTCGGATGTTACATTTAAACAAAACGAAGGGGATCAATGGTTCAGATCGGTCGATAATAATCTCGGATTACAAAAACTCTCAAGAGTACGCCAGCCTTCCTCGATCCGTACTCGGGATCGATCCGTATTAGGCCTGATCATCAGTCGGGCCGGGCCGGGTTTTGGGCCAGGCTTGGAAAAGCCCGGTCCTGCGGGACCAAGCCCGAGCCCGACCCGGCCCGACGCTTCACGCCCGAACCCGGGCCGGCCACAGCTTAACGTGGGTTTTCCTAGGCCCGAGCCCAGCTCGGCCCGACGGCCGGGCTTCCAACCGAGGCCCGAGCCTGGCCCGATGCACCGGTTGAGCCGGACCAGGACGGGCCGGGCTTTTTCGGGCTGGGCTCGCCGAGCCTGGCCGCCCATGAACAGGTCTAATCCGTATTCCCGATGAGTTTTTGCAATCCGAGATTGTTATCAAACGATTTGAACCATTGATCCTCTTCATCTCATTAAAATGTACCAAGTCGAGTGGATGAGGACGGGTATCACTCGGACTCTAGAAGTCTTGCCCGGCAAGGAAAGACATAAAGATAGAAGTCTATCCCTAATAGGGAAGATACAATTAAGTAATCCCGGATAACTACATATTTGGTTAGAGGATAGAGATAGGAATCCTACCTCATAACTGACCAACACTCTTCCTTTAACCCCACCCCCTCCACTATATAAAGGGGGTAGGGGGCCATAGTTCGGCAACCAATCTAATAACCTCGCCTCATAACACACCTTGAGGCCGAGAACACAACATACGAGAGATCTCCCAATCATCTTGTAGACATATACCCCATATAATTCCATAGCACAGGACAAGGGTATTACCACTACCGATGAAGGCCTGAACCTATATAAAAAAGGCCCCCCTGTCTTGTGCTACCATAGAGTTTAGATCTAGTGCATAACCCTATTTAAATTCATTGCCGACGATAACCCCTGGTTAAGCACTCATCAACAGTTGGCGCGCCAGGTAGGGGCAGTGTCAAGATCATCTCCATCAAGGTCGATGGCATCGATCAACGGAGTCACCATCGTCTCCACCCCCGCCCAGGCTTACCGCTTCGGAAGCCGACTACGTCATCAACGATTTCGGCGAACTCCACCTTTTGGATTCGGATCAGATCCAATATGGGGAGAACTACAACAACACCTCCCGTTTGAGTTGGGAAACGCCATGATCATCTACTCATGAGTAGTACGCCAAGGGCTTAATTCCCGACTCGGATACGGCGATGGCTCGAAGACAGATTATGAATGTTATGTTGTTTTGAAAATTCCAGATGATCTAGAGAGAATTTGAAGTCTGGACTAGATGCATTAGAAAGATAATTTCGTTAGCTTTCTGTGAAGCCAAAGAACGCTCAAAAAGGAGTCCGAATGTGTCCGAGGCGTCCGTTTGAAGACAGACTACGCGGGAAGATCGCGAATCTCAACAAGCTCATAAAGCCTATCTGCGGAGGCTACGGCACGCGGATAAGCCGTGGTAGACCTCCAAGGACATGAAGGATCAGGAAAGAGTTTCTCCATACAATCGACGACCAATACTTCTTCCTGACTCGGATCCGATCCAGTCTGAGGAGAACATCGATATAGCTTCATCTGAACTCCCGTTCGGGTTGAGGAACGCCGCCGCCACCTACTTTCGAGTGGTGTGCCGAAGGCTCAATTCTCAATTCGGATATGAAAGGAACCTCTACAACACTTTCACGGGTTCGGACGTGATCCAATTCGGGGAAGGAATCGACATCGCTTCGCTCTGGCTTCCGTTCAGGTTATAAAACGTCGCTGCTATTTACGCACGGATTGGTTCTCGACTTGGATATGGAGAGACTCAGACCGAAGATTCTCGAATGATGGCCGTGACTACCACAACGACCAATAGAGTTATCATCGCCTTCATCCTCGGCAAGGCTTTTCGCTTTGGCAACATCGACTTCGTCACCGGTGAACTTTGACAAGTTTGCGCCCTTGGACTCAGACCAGATCTGATCTAATGGCAACTTCAGCAACGAATGGCTTAGATTACCCTTTGGATTGGAGAACACCACTGCCGCATACCAATGTGTAATGTGCCAGAGGCCTAAGCTTGCACTTTTGGACTCGGCTTAGATCCGATCCGGAAGAGACTTCACCAACACAT
Organism: Raddia distichophylla; assembly: GCA_005191435.1. Classification (NCBI taxonomy): domain Eukaryota; kingdom Viridiplantae; phylum Streptophyta; class Magnoliopsida; order Poales; family Poaceae; genus Raddia; species Raddia distichophylla. Next base: position 75,560 of record SPJY01034214.1, on the reverse strand, counting down.
CAAGATTCCCTCATTTGGACTCGGACAAGATCCGATCCGAGAGATAATTCAACAGCGCTTCACTCAGACTCCCGGACATATTGGGGAATGCCACCGCCGCCTACTGACGAGTAGTGCGCCGGGGTCTTTATTCCCGACTCGGATATGGCGACGTTCCGATGTAAAACGAATCTCGGATGGTGACCGTCATCAGCAGCAAATCACTCGGACTCAAAGATCATGGCGACCATCGTGCGACACCGGCTTCATCAATCGCTTTCGTACGTGACAAGAAGATGCGATCTGTTGACTTGTATCACGATTTTCCATTGACTCAGAAGGATTTTCAAGGTGATATAAGATGCGTTGGAAAGCTTATCTCGTTATCTTTCCAACGAATCTGAGAACACCTAAATCCGAGTTCAGATGCGAACGTGGCGTCTGTTTGAAGACAGACTAAGCAGAGAGTTTCGGCGAGTTCATAAAGCTCGTTGGTGCTAGCGACGGTTTGAGGATTGGTCGTGTCACATCTCGTGGGACGTTGAAAATCAGCGAGGCCTTTCATCGACTTTAATCAAGCTAAACCAACCGCGTGGAGATCATTTATGACTACGGCCGACTTCGCTGACCATGGCCGAGATCTCGGCGAACATGTGTTGTTCGACGCCGACTATGGCGTGTGTTGCTCGAAGTTGATTGAGAATTGAATGACTACTTTCGCTACTCGTACAAGGAGAGAATCGATTATCCCATCGAGATAGCCCTACCTGCGAGTTGAAGCCTTTCGACGATGTCGAACAGATTCGATAGAGTATTTTGTGTATTGAACGTTTTGTATTCTTCTACGAGACTTAATGTCCTATTTATACTATTACAATACCGATACGGATACGACCTATTTTTCTGGGTTGCGCCTCTGATCAGGTCATATCTCTTCCGAAACCTTCTGTCCATCAGCATTTTCAATATGTCTTCCTTTCTTTACCGATTAGACCCAATTCCGGATTCAACCTGAAATTCCGATTTTACCCTTCATTATCACCTTTGATTTTCCTGCCAAATTTGGGTGTCAACAGGGCTACACTTAATAGGTGAACTTGCATGCACTTTTATTTCTTTCTCTTAATGATTGCAAAGGAATCTAAGTATTATTCTAAGTAGTGAAGCTCTGACCCACGAACGACGTACTCTAGTCACTCGATTCGCGTGCCTGGAAAAAGTGCTATGAGCCAATTCCCGACGCCCGAGGAATAGACTAGTCGGGCAGAGTGCATAACAAAAGGAAGATTATTTAGAGGAATTAGAGATCAAAAAGGAAAAGGAACAAAAGGACATTAAAATTATTTTAAATAAGCAGTCGGATTTTTACATCCATATAATTGTTTTCATAATACTACCTAAATTCTACATGTACATGCTATACAGATTTATGGCTCTTTATCCCATCAAGTAATTTGTATGACTCCGTATACGAGTAAGAAGGGTCTGCGTAATGAGCGACAACTACGGCTCGGCGAGCGCCTGGCATGGCTACGCGCTTACGCCCGTGCTTCGACCGTCCAAATCTATAGCACAGCGAATGCGCGGCATGGCTACGCGCCTACGTCCGCGCCTCGAGCGTTCAAGTCTATGGCACAGCTACATGCCCACGCCAACTTCGGTAAGGCTATACGCTTACGCCTCTGGCCATAGGCCACCCTGCGTCCTGAGCGCTAACTACGGTCTTCTAGCTGCGCGTCACGACCAGTGGCTACAAGCACAGCCGGGCTAAGCCAAATTCAGCCTCGGTACACCGCATGTCGGGTCGACTACCGGCAGAGCTATAAAAAATACCCATCTCTTGGTATACCCCATGTTGGATCACTAGTTGGTCACTGCATGTCAGGATCTGATACCAGTAATGTTTGGCTAACAACAATAATTTGCCCCATGTTGAAACATTAGTTGTGTGTTGCACCAGTCGGATACAGGTATCGTTGGGCCAGACCCTATCCCGATGTTACGCTTCATGTTGGGCCAATCGCTTTACTCTACGAGTACAGGTACTAGATGGTTAAAAGTACGGTACGCCCTCTGGGGCCATCAGCTGTATCCCACTCCGGTCGGATACAGATACCACTCGGCTCTTCAGCTAAAACCATGGTATGCACTTTGGGGCCACCAGCTGTATCCCACTCCGATCGGGTACAGGTACTGCTCGGCTATCTAGACAAAGCCAAAAGGTACGCCCTCTGATGCCACCAGTTGTATCCCACTCTAGTCGGGTACATGTACCACTCGGATGATGACATGCCCCATGTTGGGCCGACCGCTGCGTTCCAATGGAACCAGATGCCAGATGCCTATACTTCATGGTATGCCCCAGATTGGGCCGCTAGCTGTGTCCCACTCCGGTCAGGTACATGTACCTCTACGCTTAAGGTACGTCCCATGATGGGCTGACTGCTGTATTCTACATGATATACCCATGTTGGGTCAATAGCTGTACATCGCAATACAAGTACAGTTGGCACTTCATAAAAATCAAAGTGATGCGTCTTACAAAAAGCCGACTGCCAGAATTCCGGCAATCCCGGGCTGGGTATCACGAACAACTCTAAGGATCTCTATGAGTCCTTCACAATCTCCTCACAGATAACGGGCAGAAGCCAATCGGGAATAAGCATCAACAATCTATGAAGCACTCGGCATGAAGCATGACTTATCCAAGGTGCGGTAAATAGGAGCAGCAACTCGATTATGAAGCACTCGGGGGCTACTGTGGATAACATAGACCTTATGTACCCACACAGCGGGCCTAAAAGACCACCCGACAGAGGATGGACCAAGTCAGGTGGATCAGGACGGGCACCACTCGGACTCTAGAAGGCTTGCCTGACTAGGAAAGACATAAAGATATAACTTTATCCCTAATAGGAAAGATACAATTGTAATCCCGGATAACTGCATATTTGGTTAGAGGATAGAAATAGAAATCCTACCTCGTAACCGACCAGTACTCCTCCTTGTAACCCCACCCCCTCCACTATATAAAGAGGGTAGGGGGTCATAGTTCGGCAACCAATCCAATACCCTCGCCTCATAACACAAATTGAGACCGAGAACATAACATATGAGAGATCTCCCAATCATCTTGAACACATATACCATATATAATTCCATAGCACAGTACTAGGATATTACCCAAGGGCCTGAACCTATATAAAAAATACCCCCCTGTCTTGTGCTACCATCGAGTTTGGATCTGGCGCATAATCCCATTTAAATTCATTGCCGATGGTAACCCCCGGTTAAGCACCCGTCGACAGGAAGGAGAGATAATCTCTACAAATAAGAAAATGGGGAGAAATTTTCTATTTTAGAGAACATAATAGGGAATGCTGTTGAACCATATGGGCAAAGAATTCGTACCATATTTTAAGGTAGACAACGTTTTAGTAAGGCTTTCTCCAACAAGATCCTGTATAGCTCACAGAACCTGTAAAAAGGAGGATCTCCTTCTCCCCTAAAGCTTCCAACGGCATCCCTCAAAGCATCCCCTAATTCACCGGAGAGGAGAGAGGAACTATATACTTGGGGGAGCGCTCTCCCTCCCGTATCGCCAACATCCGCTGCTCCCGCACCAGATCGAAAGAGGCGCTGCTCCCGGCTCCATGCAGATACCGCCCGCCACCCACCTCCTCTGCGCTGCCGCCGCCGCCATAGTCCTACCCCTCTACCTCTGCTCGCCTGCTCTGCGCCGCCGCCGCCCCGACTCTTGCTCCACGTCCATCTCCCTCCTCTCCGGCCCGGCCCCCCTCCACCTGCGCTTCAGATCAACTTAATAGCATGGTGAGATTGCTTCTGTTCTTGGGGCTACGAAAAGGATTAGTGTCGGAGTCATCCAAGAACACGATTGCTGGTGTATTATGGTGCTTGACTTTTAGTTTTCTTGGTACATTGCGATGCATAGTTTTGACTGAGTTAAGATTTTCAACTGCACAATCGATGTAAACATCAGGTGATCAGAGCAAGAACCTGAGAGTTAGGGCTACTGAGAGTTGTTGGTTAAAATTATACCAGGAGGTTAAATCATTAAGATATGCAGGCTATGTTTAATCTGAGATCAAATTTCTTTAGTAAATGTGATTATGTATGATATACACCTCTACCATTTGTTTGTAAAGAAGTATCATAACATACAGTTCGAAAAAGTGCTTTTTTATTTGTTTGCTTTTGACTGCTATACAGGTTGATGGATTTATTCTTAAGCAGTCTGCATGAGTGGTCGCAGGCTTTGGGCAGGTCAGAATCCCATGTTTTGCCCAATTTCAGCTATGCAGGCGAGTCAGGCATAGGGGATACCCCGGTCGGTACGACCCCTCCTTATTCAAGGCCCACTGTCACCATGAACCAGGAGTCAAGCAAGGCACGTGTCAAGAAGATGAACACGAAGGCGAAGTTGACCAACTTTGGCGTGGCCGGAGGACTTGATCCTCATATCATCTTGGGTTAATATGAGCATGGACCCGATCATCAGTACGGGGTAGAAGAAGGAGTCATTATGGAAGACCATAGCAGAAAACTACCACAAAAAACAAGGTAAGTACCCGGAAAGGAGCCAGAGGAGCATAAATGGCCGTTGGGATTTCCTTAAACAGCACGTCAGCAAGTTTGCAGGGTACTATCAGCAAGTGTTGTATGAGAATTAGAGCAGCCTCACCGATATGAATAGGGTACCTATTGTCCCTCACTCTATGTTCGTACTCTTAAAATTCCTATTTTTTGACATAGACATGTTTGTTGTTTGTTTGAAACTGTAGATATCGCGTGCCCACACTCTATACATGTCCATGGAGGGGAAGCCTTTCATATTGTCCCATTGCTAGGAAGTACTAAAGAACGAAGAAAAATGGATAGATTTGTATGACAAGACAAATAAGAGAAACGACAACATTGCTGATGACCCTACTACAAACGCCTCCAAGAATGTCCCCATTGATGTGGAGGCTACTAGTGACGAGCCGCCTTGTAAGAGGCTGATGGGCCTAGATGCTGCCAAAGATTCAAGGAAGAGAGCTGCATCCTCATCATCTTCTGCTGAGTACGTCTCTAATATGAAGGACATGCACGTTGAGAGAATGACTGTCACGCAGAGGACAGCTGAAGCGAAGGAGACTAGACTAAACAAGATGCTATATATTGAGGAGAAGAAGGCAGATGAAATTAACGCGCACAATGCTAAGATAGCTGCGATCGAGATGGAGAGATTGGAGATGAAGAAGCAAAGGGAGGACGAGCGCATACTTGCTATCAACCTTGATCAATGCAATCTGGCGCAGAAGGTTTACTACCAGTCGACGCAGGAAAAAGTTATCGCCTGCATCCGCAGCAATGACAAATGATTGCCTCTGCTATGATTTGCATTCATTTCATTTGTAATGGTTCACAATACTATCATTTATCTACTATGCACCCTGCTACATTTAGCCTTTATGTTTTATTGTGATGAAATGCATACAATTATTCATAAGAATTTTATATTATACACCTTGCAACATTTAGGCTTCTACTGAATCTTGATTAAGCTAGCTTCCAACATAGATCGATCTCTTGATTGAGCTAGCTTCCAAGAATCTTGATTAAAACATAGCTTGCAATACACATATTTCATCTATTATATATGCATGCAGAGAAAGAGACAGAGAGAGAGTCGTAGAGAGAGATGTAGAGAGAGACGTACGTACAGGCAGCGACGAGTTGTACATACGCACAGAAGGGGAGCGCGCGACTCTTTTTCCTAGCGGTGGCGGCAACGCAATTCCCAGGGCGGTGGTAGCTGTATTTAGTTGGGTAGAGATCACTTTTAGAGATTATTGTTGGAGACATGTTTGTTATAGGAGATGGATTTTTTTAGAGGAAACTCCTATATCAAGCTATAGGGGATCAAATTTAAGGGACCTTGTAGGAGACAGCCTAAAACATTGTTAAATACGGTCTAAGGCTCTCTCGAACAGTAATCTCTAATTTGATCCCCTATAGCCTCATATACAAGATTCCTTTAAAAAAAATCTCTCCCTATATTCCTCCCATCTCCAACAGCATTCCCTATATGGAGAATTGTATAGGAGAAGGAAAGAAAACCCCTACATATAAGGGAATGTAGAGAAAATCTCTATTTTAGGGAATGGAATAGGAAATGCTGTTGGAGCATATAGAGGAAGAATTCGTCCCCTATTTTAAAGTATAGGGCTATTTAGGGGAGCCTGTTGGAGACAGGCTAAGCCTCCAAAATGGTAGCGGTTCAAGGTGGTTAGGCCCACCAAGCCGCTGGGTCCGCGGTTACTCCAACTCGCAGTTAATTTATCGGGAAAAAGAACTTCTTGTGGTCACAAATGTTGCAAGTGCTCGGTCCAACTTCTCCAATCTCCATAGAGCAGAATCATTTTTTCAATTCCATAGGCGTTGGGCGATATGACTTGGAAGGTAGCAAGTCGACGCTGTGGCCGGTGCTGCAGCCGCCTCCTCCTCGCCGATGCAGTCCGCCAGCCACCTCCTCTTATGGGAGTCTGGCTATCGTTAGATGTAGTTTCTTCAGCACACACACCAAATTGCATGATGCAGTTTCTTTAGGTTCTCATAGATCGGTCATAGTTTCTTGCAGTGGCGGACCCAGGACGAGAATTTAGATAGGGCAAAAATACGCTAAGTACACAAATGGTCAAGTACTCTATTATAGTATAGTATATGTCCACAAAAGAACATCGAATTATCGAATACATATTAAGTTTGAATAATAATATAAGAAAACAAATAGTAATAACTAAGAAAGCAGTAGTACCATATTGGTAATGTGTAAAACAATAAAATGTACTAAATCTATAAATCACTAAATGTCTAAAACTCTAAATCACTAAATGACTAAATCTATAAATTACTAAATGACTAGATCTATAAATCACTAAATCTCTAAATGTGTAAAACTCTAAATCACTAAATGACTAAATCTATAAATAATTAAATGACTAAATCTATAAACCATTAAATGAATAAATCTATACATCACTAAATGTTTAAATCACCAAATCAATGTGTAAAACAGTAAAATGCACTAAATCTATAAATCACTAAATGTCTAAATCTATAAATCACTAAATCTCTAAATGTCTAAATCACTAAATGACTAAATCTATAAATCACAAAATGTCTAAATCTATAAATCACAAAACATCTAAATCTCTAAATGAATAAATCTCTAAAAGACTAAAAATTAAAATCACCTGAATCTGGGTCTGCGTGCGGTCGCTACCTCGATGGCCTGGCCCCCTGTCGCCGACCGTCGCCGGCTAGCTTAGGCCGCCCAGCCCTAGCACGCTATTAGGAGGGGGAGCCAGGACCACTGGACTAGGGAGGCGGGAGCCCTAGCAGAGGCCACGACCAGAGGGAGACCGGAGAGGTGGAGACGGCGGCCGGGCGACGCCGCAGCTGGATGCGGCCGTGGACTGGACGGTGGAGGGCGGAGGCGAGCTGGCGAGCGCCGAGGGGCCTGTCAAGGCCGGCCGGTTCGAAGCTGAGAGAGAGAGAGCGAGATGCGAGAGAGGATTGGGGAGGGAGCTTGGGACCGAGAGGAGAGGCCGGGAGGGGAAAGCGGTGTGGGGCGGTGGGGGTGGGCCGGCTGGGCGGCGTCCCCGTGGTGGCCTGGTGGGTGGTGGAGGTGGGCCAGCTGGGTATCTCTATTCTCTAATAAATACTGGATTTTTCTGTATATTCCTAGCTGATGGTAAATGGGCCAAAAAAGTTTAACTCGGACCCAATCCAATTGTTCGCTATTCGTCCCTTTTCTCTCTCTTTTGACCATGCAGATGTGCAATTTAGAGTTGAATTTTTTTCTTCCATCCATTTTGCATCGATTTGTCATGTTGTATCCACCCTCACACATAAATCAGGAATTCTTCCCCAATTTGTAGTTTGGAAATTTCTAGTGCAACTTACTACGATTTGTTTTTTCTTTTACCATATACTCTGAATTTGCTTAATCTCCAAAAGGTACGCATTTCCTCGTCCGATTGGAGTAACTACCGTTGCTAAAAAAAAAAGATTGGAGTAATTACCGTCTCTGAGCATACGGGCCGCCGCAACCTTATTAGCGGTCGCTAATGTCGGCTTGCCGGCAGCCGCTTGCAGCTTGCGAAAGAAGTGGGCGGGCGCCAAATGCCCGCAACCCGCCCCACTTATCCCTAACGACATCCAAGCAATGGCGAGGAAGAGCTTCCGTGCATCAAATAGCAGGATGACTTCCAACAAGCCTGTAACAGCAACATCACCGTCAAGCACAGATAGTCCACGGAAACAGCAACCAATTCTAATATCCCGTGATTCTGGCAATTTCACATAGCTACATATCACAGAAGGGAACATATGTTGTGCAATCACGTTTATGGTGCAATCACCGTGCAATCAAACTATCAAAAGTTATAAAAAGTTATGAAAAAAGTTATAGATGTACTTAACTGTTTACTCTACCTATGTATAAAGTTTCAAAACAAAATTCATTATATATTAAGAGTAATAAAAAAAGAAAAAAAAAACAAACAGTTTGATAAGTTCAAAATTGATAGAATTTTTTTTAACTTTCAATATAGAATGAATTTGAACTTAAAATTTTAAACAGAGATAAAAGTAAGTTGAAGAATACATCTACAAATGTTTCAGAATTTTTTAGAACTTTTAATAGTTCAATTGGACGGTGATTGCACTGTAAACTTGATTGCATTGCATATGTTCCCATCACAGAAAGTCCATACAAGCACTACACTGGTGAGTGGTGACTCGACCAAAAGAAAAGAAAATGACTCGGAAACATCAACAGATCAACTTCACGGCAATGCAAAGACCAAAACCAGTACACAGATCAAACATAAAAGTTCCAAAAAAACATGACCCAAAATCAGGAGAACGTCACAACTGAAAAACAGGGTATATCATTTTCCAACCATATACACAACAAGGTCATTCAATGGGCCGCAACCATTAGGTAACAACACGACAACTGAATCAAATAATCAACTTTCTCTAGATGCGGACTTTGTATACAGGGAAGGATCTTATGTCATATGTTACAAAAGCCTTGCCTACGTTAGCATACCGATCCTACAAGACATATCAAGCATGCATGCATGCATATTTGCAGCTAGCATATTTTCTTTGGCATGTTTCAAAATGAAAGTCTAGTGTATGGAAATGGAAAGACTGATGGATCCTGCTGTAGCACACTAAAGCAAGTCTTGCAATGCCAGATAAAAACTGTCCAGCAGACACAGTCCTGTTAAGCTTGGTCGATATGGATGGACATGCCCTACACAATTCTGAGGGCTCGAGGCGCAGCCTTCTTTGTTCTGCAGTTCAACAGATCAAGAGCAACAGCCTATGCAACGTGATGACATCTGATTAGCTAGTCATTGGCAGTTAATGGTTGCGGTCCGCTATGCAGAGGCCTACTCATTCCATGACGAATCCTCAATGTCCAGGCAGTACGAGTGTCTTCCCATTACCAGGCCCCATCCAGATAGCAAGGAATCTAATGGGGCCCCACCCAGGTAGCAAGGAATCTAATGCACAAGAAAGGGCTCGTCTTCTGAATAGGTAACACCTCGCTCCATACAAGCTCATCTGAAGGCTGCTCATCATTGGTATGCAAAGCTGCAGGTAGCAGTGCATTCTCCTTACACTTCTCTCCTTGGCCCATTGGTTGAATTCAGCCTCCTGGTCATTCCAAACTGCACATTATCCCTAGACCTATCACCAGGACGCCCCAGATCATCTAAATTCCGGTAACTACCATTTCTTGTCACAGAGTTGGAACGCTCATCCTCATCAACCCTCATGCCAACGCTGGGTTCCGGATGCATGTCCAAATGCCTTGGTCTTGTTCCACCGTTCCTCATGCTCCTTATGTTGTTTGAAGAATTCCTACCTGGAGTGTAAGAAGAAATCTTCATGGCTAGAAAGTCCCTGGGAATGCTATCCAAGTCCATAAAACATTTCCTAGCTTTGGCATCTGTTATCAGTGCTGCCCAGTCCTCTGACTGCATGAGAGCATTGGCATTGCCAACAACCTGGAGAACAATGACTATTAGTACCCAAGCATACATCTTGGAGCGTCCCTAAAATAACATTACTAAATGATTTTGATGTAAAACTTGGAAGAGGACAGAGGCATACCCATAGGGCTCTTCTAGCTCGAGTAAGAGCAACATTCATACGGCGTATGTCTGCAACAAAACCCACTCCATGGTTTGAGGCACGGACACAGGACATAATAATCACATCACGCTCCTGGCCTTGAAAAGCATCAACTGTGTTGATGTAGATATCCTTCCCTTCCTCGGTATTCATAACCTCCTCGAATTCCCGCTGGAGACATTTCAATTGCAACTTATATGGAGTGATTATACCAACAGATGCTTTCTTGCCAACATTAGCTCTCAAGAACTTCTGAAGATGGTCATATAAACGCAATACAAACTGTGCTTCATGAACATTCTGATATGAAGATGACCCACCTCTATGAGACTCACGCCCATGTGAGATGTCATAGAAAATGTAAGGTGCCATTAATGCATCTCTATAATATACCTCGTCAGGCAATTTGACTACACTTTCACTATCTGTAAGGCGGCCTTCATAGAAATATCTCGATGGAAATTCACGGATTTGGGGATGCATTCTATATTGCACTGATAATAATATGGTAGGACAACCGGCTTGCTGAAATCTCTCAAAAAGACTCCTGCTGTATAGTAGAGTTCCAGCTGCTTTGCTAATAACGGTGGCAGGGAGCTGTTGCGGATCACCAACCAAGACACATCTAGCTGCACCAAGTGAAAGTGGAGGGAGGATTGCTACTTCACTGGCCTGAGCAGCTTCATCAATAACCACCATATCAAAGCCATGGCTAAGGCGAGAAAATAACTTGCGGCCGCTGCTAGAAACTGTAGTAAAAACAATCTCTGCTTCATTTGCAAAACTGGCTTCCAGGCTAGCCCTAGCGTCTTCCGGATTGAAGTTGCTGCCAACACGAAACCTGCTTTCTAATATAAGCAGGCGTGACATCTCTACCAGCACTTTATCTTTGCTTTCGACTGAAGCAGCAAGTTTCTGAAGCAGAATATCACGGTTACGATCCCTTTGCGCAAGCAAATCAGGATCTACCCCAACTGAACCCTGGGATCTACCAGCCGCTGCAATAATATTAAGTTCCCTCTGCAGAATCGCTATCTCCTGTGATAACTGATGCTCACGAGATTTTAGCTGATGTAGCCACCCAATTACTTCATCTCGGCCCTTCATTAAAAGCTGATCTGTCCTTCGCTCAACTGAAACAGCTTGGGCAGCACGGGACTGTGAATCAACTCCAACACGGGCAACATCAGGGCGATAGACCTTCATCTCGCCATCTATGAAACCACGGTCAAGAACACGAGCAAGCAGCTCATCAGTTGCGGCATTTGATGGAGCGCACACAAGCATGCGAGGCTTGGGGCAAAGTTTGGGGAGCGTGCGAAACAAGTTCTGATCCATGCTTTGCAAAACTTCATCAATTGACCCAGCAGCGACAGCCTCTGAGCTACTGCTAACACTAACACTTACTTGCTTGTAACTTTCAGGAGCAAGTTTCTTTAGCAGAGCAGCATAGTAATGTTGATACTGAACAAGATGGATAACATTTAGCATTCCCCACACGGTATGTGTTTTCCCTGTCCCTGGTGGGCCTTGTACTAATGTGAAAGACCATGGTTCTTGTTTCTTAACCACTCCATTGTTAGTACCAGCAGCTGTATGCATTGCAGCCCACTGAATTGCTGATAGCTGAGGTCCGTTGAATGTATGATGGAGATGATCAGCAAAATTTGGTGTGAAACAATCAGGCATAGCAGGTGGCTGCTCTTCATACTTGGGGAAGTGCTCCAGACTTGGATGAAGAATGGCATTTTGCATCTGATGGAAAGATATTTATCAAAATCAAAGGAAAAATATCAACAAATAAAGCTAGACAACATAAGTACAATACACATTACCTGAAAGTTGAGACGGCAGAATGCATGCAATGCAACATATTCTCTTTGTGTTGTTGCAAGAGAACCAAGACCAGTAAGATACCAGGTGCTCCGTGGTTGGAGTTTCCTCACAACATTAGTCTCACTGCTGCAAATACAACAAACAAAAAGTGATAAGACATTTAACACAAAGGGCTCTGTTAACAAGTATAAATAATGCAGCATGGTCAGCAATATTATTCACAAATCATAAATCATACATCAAGAGACACTAGCAAATAACACAAGCTAAACCCAGCAACTAAAATCTCAGAAACTGTAAACCCGTGTGCATGAGATAAAGACCTTATAACAGGATCTATTAGGATGAAAGACATTAGTGAGCTACTCATCTGATTGTTTTCTAGTGATGCCAGCCATGGCTACCACGGTGTAAAACGGGATGGGACACCTAACCACCCACTCACCTTTCAAGCATCCCGAGGGGCGAGGCAACAAGGTACACCATGACTTTTTATGGAAACAATTGTACAAAGGTAACCAGTTATTTCCTGTCTGAACACTATCTTATCCTGGGAAATTCTACATCGAGCCCATGTCTCTCATCACCACTCACCCTAATTCTCTTCCACTCCCTACTCCCACCGAGCTACCGACAACAGTTCAGTACTCCCAACAGCAGCAAGCAGATCAGCGGATGGGAAGAAGGGAGCAGCTAGGGCTCCAGGAGGGACCAAGAGGAGAGGAGGGCAGGGCAGCAACCTGCAGTAGCAGTGGTAGCAAGCACCACCTGATCTGCGTTCACACATAGGAGGCCATAGAGGCAGCAAGCAAGCTCCACCCACATGTAGGAGGCAGCGGTGGCAGCAAGCAGCGCCACCTGAGCTCCACTTGCATAGGAGGGTGCAGTGGTTGAGAATCCACTGACCCCAAGGCAGATCTGGCCTCCATTAGCTGTCCTAAGCTCTCCCTCTCTTGTTCAACCACACTAAGGCGACGCAAAGCCCATGGCGTCAACCTCAGACCACCAGAGACAAAATGACACTTTGGCAACACCTTAATAACCATGATGTCAGCGTTAAACAAATCAGAAGTAAAAAGGAACAGGGAATTGCACAGCAATTGGTTTTGCATGCATATCCTACAATTCAATATCACTGACAGAAACATAAACGTTCAAGCAAAATGCAGAATGACATTTTAGACAAGATACTGATGTTGTATCAACCAAAAATGAAAAATTCTACATCACCCGCTCAACTACGATAGTCGGTGCACTATGAACACTATGAGCTCCTGGAACCCTATATATGCTTTCAGCACCACGCACATGAGCTCCAGCACGCTGGAGCGCAGGCCGTCGCCACCATGGTTGCAAGCTCGTCCACATGGCTAGCTAATTTCAGCGGTGCGACGAGCTCATCGACCCACGGATCTGGTCTGTGCTTCAACTCGCTCCGTGCCAGCTCGCCAGGGATTTGGTCCAACCAGGTGATGGTAGATGGCAGAGAAAATAAACAGGGGATGGAGAGAGGAAGTGAGAGAAAAGAGAGGAAGAAGAAACTAGGTCCATGTGGCAATATCACTCCAAGTCAGCAGTCCATGTTGCATAACCTCCTGCAAAACCGCATGCGGGGGGTTATTTGTATCACTTCCTAGTTTCTCAGGTCATGGGGTTAAATGCACCGACTATCATAGTTGAGGAGTGATGTAGACCTTTTCCACCAAAAAATAACGATTTGTGATAAGTTATCATATTGAGGGGTAAGTAGACTCTTTTCACCAAAAAATAACGGTTTGCGATAAGTAAGACCGGAAGCGAGGTATGTCTAACATGCTTACAAAAAGTTCAGCATGCAAGTGCCCTTGTGATCCTGTCATATGCTAATTAAAAAGATCTTAAAAGAAAATATAATTCATCATTGATACTTGCAAATATCAAGGCAACAGAGTGGACAGAGAGAACTTGTGAGGCAAATAACAGAGATAAGAATATCAGCAACAAGATTTCAATACAAAATATGTCTGTATGCTTAACAAACACTAGCTCAAATGCAAAAAAAAACATTGTGGTTTTATCAAAGGATGGAGCGTAGGACAGCTAAAAAATAATGCTATCGTAGTATCGTGAACAATGGAGTACCTGCTCGAATCAAATGAATCCCCAACATAGAAATGGATAATCGCTCCGATGGGATCTCGTGTGTCAATAGGTGTATGTCGCCTAACTGTACCCACAAGCCGTCCACTATCAGACTCAGTATCTTCATTTGCACCAATGGCCCTCCTATTACATCGACTTGATTGAGCAGCTAAAAACAAAGAAATAGGCACAAAAAAAGTAACTGTCAAACATTTCCTTTTGAGAGAGTAAATCAGCATGATTAATAGATAATAATATAATAAAAGAGGAATTCAGTATTCTACCTAAACCAGGCCGAGTGAATGACAAAATTGCGACTTCGCCTTCTTTGAAAGTCCATTTATATTCATGGGTTGGTAGCACAACAACATCATACCAACCTGAACAGATCAACGACAACTCACTCAGGTGATCACAATTTAAAAATAAAAGATAACGGCTTTACCAAAAAATACCATTAATTGAATATGTGGGGAATACAACAGCATACCTCTTTCGCGTCTTTCCACAGTTTTCACACGCACCATTACATGTGCATCCCTTGATACAGCCTCAAGACTTTCCTCGTACGAGTTATATAGCTGAGCTCGGCATTCCTCAAAAAGTAACGGCTCAAAAACTCTGATATACTCCTCAATGGATTCAAAGCTTCCAGGAACACACTGTAGTTCTGTCTCCTCTGTCCATATAAGAAGTATGAAACTTGACTTGTCAAACTCAGCACACAGATACAAATAATGGATTTTCAATTTTAGCTGATAGAAGCAGACATGGAAGTTGCAAACCCTATGTACAAGGGATGCATTAAGTAAAAAAAGTAATGCCACAAAATCAAACAAGGAGAAACATACAGTGCTCTACATTGAAAAAGAACTATAGAATAATCTTAAGTACATAACACAAGCAATAAACAGTAACACAGTTTACCACAGAAAAATAGTGCGTGCCAACAGGACAAAGGATATACAGTGAACCTTCTGTTGATAGCAATCACTAAAAGCATGATAATAGCATTCATAAGAAAGCAGCACAAATAGGAAAATTCCACTAACTTGGTAAACAAATAAATGCAATGCATTTCCTCAAATATATAGATATTCAGAATAAGCAACGGTGTTAGTTAAACCAAAGAAATCCAAAACAAATATGCGCGATGCAAAATAACTAACCTGGATTGTGCCAGAACTTGTCACTTGTCACCTCCCGGATAAGCCGTTCAACAGATGAGTCCTGATATTGTGTGTTATTTGCTGAAGATTGCTTTTTGGAAACAAGAGACCTTTTGTTGGCTGGTTTTTGATCTGCATTATTCTGTCCTGTAACAACTGCTCTCTGGGACGACGCTGGCCAGCCCTTGAACTGCTTGGAATCCACAAATTGGTGATACCCATCTGAGGGGGCCTCTTCAGCGCTCATTTTCTTTGGCTGGCCCTGAGATCCCAACTCAACATCACCATTGGATTCAGCATTTTGGTCGCCTGGCTTTGCAGAATTACTACGTTCTGAACTCATCATTTCAGATTGCCTCTGATCCCTGATGACTGGCTGGCTTAGTTTTTCAGCAGCTCTCTCACCAACACCACCAGTACCACGGGAAGCTTCTTTTACACCACGTGGAACAATTGGTGCTGGAAAGGATGACTGTCTCCTGGGAGTTGAAGTCTTCATTGTGCCAGCTTGTTTTGCATCCTCAACGTTAATAAACACAGTTTTTCTGGCTCGCTTTTTACCTAGCATTGCCTCTCTGTGTTCATCAAACTTAGGTCTCTTTGCAGGGTTGTTTGCAAACCTCAATGCATATGTGGCTTCTACTCCTCTAACATCTTTTGACCTGTTGCATGAGTCCAAATCATCAAGTTGATTTCCTTTGCCTTCTAAATTTTTCGTGCTCTCTACTCCTGTGGGGCCAGGAACCACAGGATATTTAGAGGCATCAGCCAATTCAGTGTCACTAGGCTCAGCGGCAATATCATCCTTAATCCCGTCACTAGATTTAACAAAAGTAGGATCACTCTCTTGGGACTCCTTTTTCACTTGAGCATTTGCAGCACCAGCCAACTCTTCTTTGTTGCTGACATTACTACCTGCGGTGTCAGAAGCACCATCTGCATCAGACCACTCTCCCTCTTCTCTTTCAGCTGCTTGTGAAACCTGATTGGAGGGCTCATCCTGTTGAGAAACATTAGAGATATGATTGGTCATCAGAGATGTAGAGGCTACACTAGCATTAAAATTCTCTTCTGTCCTGATCAGTTTCTTTCTATTTTGAGATTCTTTGCTCCTCACAAAAGGTTGAAAACCTGAACCAGAGGATGCATGCTTAAAGGCATGGTTGTTCAATATCACTTGTGACTGTGCTGTTTCTCCTGAAGGAAATAAATTTGAGGGATGTGCACTGGGAACAGGTAGGGACTTCTGAGGTTGTGACACAACTACCGCAGCTGCTTGTTCTTCAGCTTCTGTTGGGAGCTCATTAAGATCAAATAACATCCTTCCACGAGACCCCATATCATGAGTAAATGCATATAGCAGAGCTGTTATAGACCTTATGTAGGGAAAGATAGCTGCAACACCAACCAGAACAAGATATCAGTAATATACAAGAACAGGATGTTCATGGGGTGCTTGGATGCTTTGGTCCGCTAGTGAGATGGCCTGCCCACAAGAAGCCAGGAGAACTGAACTAGGACGTGAACAATTACAGAGGCCTCATTGCATGGAACTGCAGGAAATTAACATTTTAATCAGGTGGGGCGACCTGAATGTCATTCTTGTAACAAACCCAAATTTTTCCAAATTTGACATAACACTTTTCGCGAAAATCATGAATTCATGTCCCTAAGCCATTCCATATATAATTATTATTTTCCAAGACCATTCCCTAATTTTTTCCATTAAGAAAATGCTACTTTCTTATTTTCCAGGAACATAAATCCGATAAAATATAAAATATTTTTGCATATTTAGGATCTCCTAATTTTTTTTGGATTTTTAGAAAATTATCTCATATTTTTCGAAGCTCATCTCAATTTTCTAAAAATTTTCAAATTCTAAATCAAATTTTAGAAATCAATTTTCAATTCCTTCCTTTTTTGGAAAATCCTAGAATGTGATTTCCCTTTTCGGAAATGCGCCATCAATGTCACCCTTTCCCTAACATTTGTTTCCTTTCAAGTTGTACGCAACGGTTGAAATTTCTCCCTCCAGATCCAACGGCTCAGCTTGAGCCACGTCACTTCTCGTACCGCTTCAACAAAATCAATCCAACGGCCCCACGGTTTTTTCCAGTAGATCTAACGGCCGTCATGGTTTTCCCCTTCTTCCGGCTACGCCGCCCCCCTGAAACCGCGACACCACCGTCTTTGCCGCTCCTCCCGCCGGAACCACGCATCGCCGCTAATCCTGAACCCTGTGGACCTTGGTTCCAACTATCTGGCTTCGCCACATCACCGTCGATTCCTCGCTGTAGTTTGCTTAAACCTCTGCTTTCGTCTCCGGCCTCCGACGCTCCGCGCCGCCTATAAATAGGTTGCCTCGACGCTCAGCACCATCAAGCCACCTCGTCCGCCCCATCTCCTCCTGCCGGTGATTACCGGAGCTGCTCCGTTGTCGCCTTCAGCAACCGTCGCCACCTGCCTTCGCCCCCAGACACCTCCCTCACCGTCGAGCCATCCACCAGGTTCACTACACTTTGAACCCTCCAGCACCGGCCTTCCCTCGCCATCTTCGGCCATCACTCACCAACACCGCCCTCTCCCAGCAACCTTCTTCTCTCTCGCTGCTGCGTGGCGTTAGGATTGTATATTATACCACTTTTGGTATTATAATCCCTCTGTAAAATACCTCATGTAATAAAGCGTAGTTGTGGTTGTGGAAGCAAATCTGTAAATGCTTTTGTATTTTGGAGAAACAAATTCTGATATTCATTATTGGAAATTGGGTCCCCACATAATTGGTATCAAAGCCACGTAGGAAAGACCTAGGTATGCCATTAAAAAAAACCAGTAGGATAAAATTTTGTGAATCAAATAATCAAACTCTCTTGCCATTAACTCTCTTGCAGTTCAATTAAAACCCGAAGCCATACTTTTTGATTTCGGTGCATCCCATTCGTTTATCTCAAAAGCATTTGTTTTGCTCTATCAAAATAAAATTATTTCTTTAAAAATACCCTGCTGTATCCTCTCACCCGGAAGTAAAATTCTGGTTTCACAAAATTGTGAAAATATAGAAGTCCAAATGAAGGAAGAAAACTTTTCAATCGATCTTCTAGTTATTGATTTAAAAGGATTGGATCTTATACTAGGAATGGATTGGTTATGCCTGAATAAGGGACAATCTTATACAAGGAATGGATTGGCTATGCCTGAATAAGGGATAATTAGAGTGTGAGTCCAAAACTTTGACCTTAACCACTCCATCTAACCAAACCATTGTATACCGGATAGAGCTCGCTTTTAGAAAATCAGTTCCAAAAATCTATTTGTCATATACCTGCTCCAAGAATAGACACTACACCAATAGTTAACCAATTCCTTACTGTCATCCCTGAAGAACTACCTGGTCCACCCCAAGATAGAGGATATGAGTTCACAACTGAACTCAAACCAGGAACCCAACCTATTGCCCATCACCACTATAAAATGGGAACCCCGAGTTTGGAAGAATGGAAGAAGCAACTTAGGGAATTAAAAGATAAGGATTTCACAGAGGCAAGTTCCTCTGATTGGGCGTACCCAGTAGTATTTGTTGATAAAAAGGATGGTACCCAAAGAATGTGCATTGACTACAGAATCCTCGATGCAGCCAGAGTCAAAAGCAAATACCCGTTACAAAGGATAGATGAACTTTTTGACCAATTAAAAGGAGCAAAGATATTTTCCAAATAGACCTCATGTCGGGATATCACCAAATCAATGTCAAAAAATAAGACCGACCGAAAACTGCATTTACAACCAGATACGAACTTTACCAATTTAATGTAATGCCGTTTGGAGTAACCAATGCTCCAGCCTTCTTCATGAGTGCCATGAATAAACCTGTATGGAATATCTCAACGAATTTATTATAATATTTATCGATGATATCCTCATATATTCAAAAAGTAATAAGGAGCATGATAAACACTAAATTGACAGAATAAATTCTATGCCAAGTTTAATAAGTGTAAATTTTGGATGAATGAGATATCCTTATACATATAATAATTGTTAAAGGATTACAAGTTGATATTGAAAAAGTTAAAGCATGCATAATGGAGATAAGGAGTTTTCTTGGACTAGCTGACTACAACCGAAGGTTTATTGAAGGATTTTCCAAAATTGCTAGACCCCTCACACCCTTGCTAAAGAAAGATATTGCCCGTTGATGGACCGACAAGTGTGAGAAAGCGTTTGAAACCCTGAAAACTAAATTAACCTTTGCCCCTTTTTTGTTTCACGGAAGAGTTTCAAATTTATTGTGACGCTCTAAAAATGGTTTAGGTTGTGTCTTTATGCAAGAAGGAAAACAACTTAAGCCGCATAAACTAAACTATCCTACCAATGATTTGGAACTAGCAGCTGTAGTACATGCTTTAAAAGTTAGGGTCTAATATATTTCTTCACACAACCAAACATAAACCTAAGACAAAGAAAATGGTTGTAATTGGTAAAAGATTACCACTTGGATATCCAATATCAGCCCGGCAAGGCTAATGTTGTTGTTGATGCCCTAAGCAGGAAATCATATTGTAATAAGGCTATATTACAAGAATGTCACCCAAAGCTTAGGAAAGAAATCCAGAAGATTCAAATGAAATTTTTGGAGACCGGAATGTTGTCTGCCTTTGAGTTGAACTCCAGTCAAATCTCTGGAAAAATAAAAGCAGCCCAAGAAAACGAGCCTAAGCTAACAAAGAAATCGGGAAATCCTGAAAATAAGTCTTACCTACACTCTAAGATAGGAGTTAGGATTGTATATAATACCACTTTTGGTATTGCGATCCCTCTATAAAATACCTCATGTAATAAAGTGTGGTTGAGGAAGCAATTTTGTAAATGCTTTTGTATTTTAAAGAAACAATTTCTGATATTCATTATTGGAAATTACTCCCTCCGTCCCAAAATAAGTGCAGTTTTGTCTATGCACCTAGATTTATTTGTGTCCAGATGCATAGCCAAAACTGCAGTTATTTTGGGACGGAGGTAGTAGGTCCCCACATAATTGGTATCAGAGCCACACTTTAGACAGTAGGAAAGACCTAGGTAAGCCATTAAACAAACAATAGCATAAAATTTTGTGAATCAAATAATCAAACTCTCTTGCCATTAAATGAATGATTAGATGAAAGCAAGAATAAGAGATTTCACTAACCCATGCAAAATTTCTGCAGAAATGGCTGCAAACGTCTACACTGCCAATGAAGTAGATCTTTGAGCTCCATCAACATGGAAGGAGTACGCTCTGCTAGGCACCATCAACAAATCCACTCAAATATCTCCAAATCATGCATAATTTCAGCCGGCGCTAGCTGGAATTATAACCAACGAAGAATTTTTTATTAGACACAGCCAGGCATGATGAATAGAACAGCATAACAAGAATATCTAATTTGACAAATAACTCTATATGACAACTACCGATAGGAAAAAACAGCTAGCTAATCTTAAATTGAAGTACTAGCATCAATCAACAGGAAGCAATACAAATTACAACAAAAGCAAACAACAGCAGCATACGGGGCACTCCACCCAAAAGCGAAAAGGAGCCCGTACCATTTCATTACTATTAGGGGTACACTACGCGGTTATAACAATCCGGCTTTGATCTACCGTGAATCTGGTCTTTATAGCACGAATCATCAACATCACCTCGCAAAATAGTTACTAGATTTAACAGTACACACGGAGGTCCGATCCCTATTCCACTTTCAAATTCAGCAAAATCAACACCACAATGAAAGCCCCAATTCGACGGCCTCCCGCCAGAATATTCAATCCAATCCTATATCGTCCTCTAATGAGAGCAGCAAGGCAGAGGGAGTCGGGTCAGGATGCAAGGATCTCTGTACCAGGCGATCGTCAGCAGCGGCCATGATCCGTTGACAAGGGTTTCCATCTCTAGTACAGTCTCCTCTTGCTCCACTTCGCGATGCGTCCGACTGTGTGCGTTTGTTATTTTTGTTCTTTTGGGTTTGGTTTCTAGGGGAAGAGAAGGGAAAAGGAGCGGGTCTTGCTTCTTTCCCTCTTGGAGTTGCGGACAAGAGGCTAGGTGTTGGGGCTTTATTTATAGCCATTCAGGGAAGGGTTTGCTAGTGCATGCTACGCGCACTCGTCGAGCGCCACGGCTTTTGCCACACGTAGCGAGTACATGGAGTCACCCAACGTTGGGAACCCATGTGTTGCATCTCGCTACGGTCGAACCAGGTCGAGGTTGCTTCTCTCTTACAACGTAAGCACCCCTTTTAAGAAGAAAACATCAGTCCCATTTTGAATCGACAATTTTTTGCTAGTAATCCGTGAGATATTTTATTTGGGTTGAATCCCTTCGTAAAAGTAATTAGTTTTCAAACATTAGAATATACAAGAGTTGTTGCTGTGGAAGACGATGTATGTAGTTGTATAAGATGGACCGATTAATTGGCCGGAGTGGTAGAAGAATCTTCCTTTGTCTCGGAGGCACAACTATCATCCCCTCGTGTAATTCGTAGAGAAGTTGATGACACCACCAATCTCTTCTCCTATTTTACATGGAGATGGATAATGGTGGTTTCATCTGATTTCAACTGGCATGGCTAAATAAGAACTAACAATTTAAGACGGTGATAGTTGGTGATGCATCCTCTTACTTTAGTTTCTTTGCACAAAAAAATCAAGTAAATAGATGGATAGTAGTGTTTCGTTGTGTTCGGATTAATCTACGATCACTTAATATGGCATTATCTCTAATTGTGCAAATCACTAATTGAGTTGGGAATTCTAATCACCACCCTTACCTATGTAGTTCGGCCAATGGGGCACAACCCTATATAACATGCGAGAAGGGCATACGACAGATTAAGCAAACGTCGTTAATCCCTAATGTTCTAAACCTTATCCAATCACGTGCATGGCGCTAGAGCTACTGGGAAGGTCATCGTCATCCTTCTTGGTGCTAATCTAGGACCCTGGGAGCATGCTTCGCTACCATAAGTCTTCCTGCGACGTCTATGATCTACTACACCAGCTCACCGTCATGCAGGCTAACTAGCCTAACTGATATTCTAAAGATGGCAAACACAAGCAATAGTGATTAACTAATCTATTCCCCATCACGATTCTGTTTTCTTCTGTTTAGGTTAAGCTAATTGAGTTAGGTTTGCCAAGATATACTTAGCCTTCCCTATACCTAGCTAATTGACCTTTTGGGTTCTTAATCAGTTGATTATGTGATATTAGGGTTAATTGAGTTAGGATCAAATTGATTGACTTTTGGGGTTCTTAATCGGACAAAGAAAGACAACATGCGCACACAGTCAGACGCATCGCGAAGCAGAGCAATAGGCTAGGCTAGAAGCAGAAACCCGAGTCAACGGATTTGGCTGCGCCGCCGACAGATCGCCTAGCACAGAGATCCCGGCATCTCGACCCGACTCATCCTTCCTGAACCCTAAGACCTCTGACGTACGAGGAGTGGCACGGCGCGGTGGAACAAAACTCTGGCCGCCATGCTTGGATTAGATGACGACACAGGATTATATTGGACTGTTTGGCGGGTGGCTGCTGAATTGGGCTTTCATTGTGGAGGTGCCGATTTGGCAAATCTGGAAGCAGAACGGGGATCAGGCTTTAGCGCGTGCTACCAAATATGATAACCGTTTTGCGGGGGATGCTGATGATTTGTGCTCTCATATTTCGTCCATATTTTATGATTTAAGGTGGGCTATAAATATCGGACTCATGGTAGACCGAAGTCGGGTTGTTAAAGGCCGCGTAGCGTATCCCTAGTAGTAATTCAAACCGTTAAATGGGCCCCCATTTCTCAGCACAAAGCAACAAATGGCATTTCCAGTTATTTTAGCCTATGGACCATTTATCCCCGTTGGCCCGTTTAGTCATCTCCATGCCTCCACAAGGCCACAATCTCTCTAAGGCTTCCCGACCCAATCCCACCTGCCGCCGCCTCCTTTAGTCCTCTCCCCACCGACCGCCGTGAGCACTACCTTGTCTCCATGATGCGGGCACCGCCTCCTCTACCCGCCTGCCACCACGAGCATCGCCTCTTCTCCCCGACGGCCATCTACCGCCTTCTCTCCACGCTGCGGGTGTTGGCACCACTCCTGGCAGGCCTCAGTGATCGCCGCTGCCTCCCATTCCCGCCAGCCATCCACCGCCTCTTCTCCCTGCATGTCAGCTGCCACCTCCTATCCACCTACAACACCACCACGGCAGCCACCAACTTCCAGCACGCTGTCTGCTACCCATAGTGAGTTTGTGACAACGGAGGGAGTAGGTCTTCATGTCACTGTGCAAGGTGGAGACAATGGAGAAGAGCACTCTACATGTGGCAGGGAAGAACCATAGACGACGGTAGTGACGTTCACGATCATCATGGGCCAGTCGGATGCATGCCTACAAAATGCACATCCTCAAAAGAACACAAGAGGAAGAAATGGAAGCAGGTGAAAAGAAAGAATTTAAAGAAGACAGGGGGTGAAGGAGGATAGTCAACCCAAGAAAACAAGATGACCAAGGTAAAAAAAACTTTGTTTTGCACTTAATATTCATGCATAATTACTAATCATTTTATATGATAGTTGCTTTTTATACTTCAAATCTAAAGTGTTGCAAATGCTCCTTCAAAAATGCTCTGGTCCCAAACTGAAGCCCAGAGCGGATAGATGAGGGAAGCAGCACCGGATTCTGGCATCACCATAGGTTAGCGGTACGTCGCCACCGGCTAGTTATTGTTGGCGGCACCTGATACTTTGATTTGTGGATAACTGAGAGAAAGGTCCCTCCTCTTCCCGTGTCTCCTTTTTATTAAGTTCAATCTACTAAACATGGTAACAATACTAGAGATAGAAAATAACTAAAGATACTAAACATAGAATAACTAAAGATAGAATAACTCTTAGCTTATCCAAAATAACTAATCTGCTGCCCCATGCTAAATAACTAAAGATAGAATAACTCTTCCCTTATCCAAAATAACTAATCTGCTGCCCCATGCTATAATCTTACTCCGCATGTTGATCAACAACACCCTCCTTTGGCCCACGATGGCGTTTTTGAAAGTAAACCCGGTCAAGAGCCATAATAATTATCCCTCCATCCAAACTCGACTTGTCCTCAAGTTGGATATCAGGAAATGTGTGACGAAGCTCCACAACATCTACCTAAGTAGCGTCATCTTCAGTCCCACTCATCCAATGAACCAAAAACTGTCGATGGCCTTTGATAAATCACTGCGACAGGACAATGTGGAACAGGCTCGGCCGATTCATTGGTAGGAGAAACTTCTTCTAGCAACAGAGGTGTCGTCGCCTCATCGGAGGTGGTGTGCCCTTGAAAGCCTTGAGGGATACATGAAATGTTGGCCGAGCCACCAACATGGCGCGCCCACCGAGCACCCCCGGGCCGTAGGCCTACCGCAGATGCAGGTCCAACGTACAACAGTGGGCTTTAGGTCTCTTGGGCCACATCTCCCCCAAAAAAGCAGCTAGCTCGATGAAGGGGTGCTCCTCACCCTTATAATCCATGCTAAGGCCCTCCCTACTTCCAACGTGGGACTATTCCAACAATCTTCCCCTCACACATTGGGCCAAGAATGTCTAGAACCAAACAGGCCACGTAGGCTCTGATACCAATTGTTGGCTAAACCACCCACATCGCGCCCACCGAGCACCCCCAGGCTGTTGGCCTACCACATATGCAGGTCCAACGTACAGCAGCGGGTTTTAGGTCTCTTAGGCCACATCCTCCCCCATCAAAAAAAAAAGAAAAAAAAGCTAGCTCGATGAGGGGTACTCCCTCAACCTTATAAACCATGCTAAGGTACTCCCCACTTTCAATATGGGACTATTCCAATGAGATACATCATGAATACGAGCCAATGGAGGAAGCTTCAAACAATAAGCCACCTTGCCAATCCAAGCCACCACTTGATAGTCCAAAAAATCAAGGGGAAAGTGTAGATTGAGAAGCTGGTCAAGCCGATGATGTTGGAAATGAAGCCAAACCCATTCACTGACGTGAAACTCCACTTCCCGATGATGAGCATCATAGTATTGCTTCATGCGATTCTAAGCCTGGAGAAGATGCTGACAGCCTTGGTTAATTAAACACCTCAGTCCACCAGTTGAGAATCCACCTTATCAATGATAGAAGCTCCTTGAGAGTATGGAAGTAAGTTCGGAGGTGGCCTCCCATAAACCAACTCAAAGGGAGTCGAGCGAAGAGCAGAATGGAAGGAAGTAGTATAACAGAATTCTGCCCAAGCCAACCATCTAACCCAAGTAGACGGATTATCCGCATCCAAACAACAAAGGTACATTTTGGACTGTATGATTAACCACCTTGGTTTGCCCATCAATCCGAGAGTGATATGCAAAAGAAGTGAGAAGGTGAGTACCACAACTCTTGAAAAGATCTTGCCACAAAGCACTACGGAAAATAGAACCCGATCTAAAAAAAATAGACTCCAGAATGCCATGAAGTCAGAGCACTTGATCAAATAATAGATAAGCAACTGCCTTAGCTCTGGTGGCCCTTTGCATTGCAATGAAATGAGCATACTTGGACAGCCTATCCACCACCACCAAAATAGTCATCATACCTTGTGATATAGGAAGTGGAACAATGAAATCCAAGGAACCATCAGTCAAGATATGTTGGGGAACCGGTAAAGGCTAAAGTCAACCAACCGGTGATAAAGAAGCCGACTTCATATGTTGACAGATACTACACCGACCAATATAGTCTTCCACTGATTTTCGCTGGCCCTACCAAAAATACTAACCATGTAGGTGATGTAGTCTTGTGCACACCTTCATGAGAAAGATCATGATAAGCGGCCACCACTTGAAGACATAACGGAGATGAAACCGGTATATCGAGACGTCTGTCACAATATAAAAGGTTGTCGTGCACTTCCAAAGCCCAGACGCAACAGGGGTAATACCCAAACCTGCAGGTGCTACTGGAGCTACCTTAAGCTGGTCGCAACATCGTTGGATTTTTGGATCAGCCCAAAGAACAGCGGGCCAATCTTATCCCAAAGCCACGGTTGGGGATGAAATAGCTGTGCAGCTGGGCTCCGGGTCAAAGCACCCAGACAGAGCATCAACAACTTTATTAGTACGACCCGACGTATATTCCATAATAAAATCAAACCCCATGAGCTTAGTAAGCCAATGTTGCTGCGACGGGGTCACAAAGGCTTGCTCAAAGAAATTTGAGAATTGCGTGATCCATGCGAACAAAGGCTTGCCCCCATAAATATGGTCTCCAATGACGCATTTCCTTCGAAAGACCAATTAACTCATGCTCATAGGCAGCAAGCTTGGCATGACGATCAACTAGTTTGCGGTTGTAGTAAGCAATAGGATGGCCTTCTTGATGTAGAACAACACCCACCCCATGACTTAAAGCATCGCAGTCCACCACAAAGCGTGTGTCAAAATCAGGTAAGTTGAGAACCGGTGTTGTGTGCAAAGCTTCCTTTAGACATCAGAAAGCCACTTCATTTTTGTCCGTCTAAGCGAAATTATGACGACGAAGTAGTGATGTAAGCGACTTAGCTATGGAGGCATAGTGACGGATAAAGCGTTGATAATACATGGCCAAACACAGATAAACTGCAAAGCTCGAAACAGATGATGGGCGCACCGAGTCGATCACAGCTTGAACCTTGCGAGGATTCACCACCACTCCCGCCAAAGAAATAATGTGTCTCAAATAGGCCATCTCTTGTTGCGTGAAAGCACACTTGGAACGCTTGAGAAAGGGCTGATGCTAGAGCAATTTGTTGAACACCAAACGATGATGCTCCAAATGTTCCTCCAAGGACGAGTCGTACACCAAAATATCGTCGAAAAAAACAACAAACTTAAAAGGATATTTTGAGAGTACCTTATTCATTAAAGCCTGGAAAGTCAAAAGGGGCATTGCATAACCCAAAAGCCATCACCAATTATTCAAAATGACTATGATGGGTACAAAACGCCGTTTTTTCAAATCCTCTCGTCCGACTTTGATGATACCCCAAACGCAAATCCAGTTTGGTAAAGAAACGAGCCCCGTGGAGCTCATCAAAAAGTTATTCAGCCACAAGTATCGGGAATTTATTCTTGATAGTCTTGGCGTTGTGAGCCCGATAGTCCACACACATGCACCACAAGCCATCCTCCATCCTTACCAAGAGCATAGGAGATGAAAATGGGAAGCAACTAGGCCAGATGATCTCTTGAGCTATCATCTCAGCATATTGTTGCTCAATTTTCATCCGTTTGACGGTACGCATAGTGATAAGGGCGAACCACTACAGGATTCGTTCCTTCCTTTAAACAAATGCAGTAATCGCATTCCAGTAATGGTGGCAGTCCCCGTGACTCGTTGAATATGGATGAAAACATTGACAAGAGCTCCGTAAGCTGGGATGCAGGCTCTAGCTGCAGCGAATGTTTGTTTAGTCTAGCCACTCATCCCACCCCCTATAATTCGACATGCTGATTGCCCGCCGTAAAACTCATCCGGCCAAGCTTGAAGTTCTCTTGGATATTTCCCAACGTGCGCAGCCATTGAACACCCAGCACAACATCAAATCCTCCCAAAGGAATCACCAAGAAGGGAGCCTAGAAGGCGTACTGGCCTATGGTGAACATCTGTTGGACAACTTAGACAAGGTGATTGATCTCCATTAGCCACTCGAACCTGCAAATCCAAGCCCTTCCTCTACGGTGTGCCCAACTGACTAGCCGCATGTCCACTAATGAAATTATGGGTGCTTCCGCTATCCACTATTCCCAACAAACGGACTCCGTCCATCTCATCTCACCTGCACGGTGTTCCGAACCTTTGGCCCTTTTAATGCCATGGCACAGGGAAGGAATCTCGTCCAATTCCTACACCACCCCTTCATCCTCCTCGTCTGTGACTTCAAAATAAAACAAACGCTTGCACCAATCGCCACAAACTACCATTTAGTCTGGGGTTAACCGACATCAGAAGGGCGCCCAAACCGAAGGCTGCGAAGCGGATGACGATTCATCCGAGGCTACTGGTGTTGCACGACTACCTGCCAGAGTGTCAGGTGCAGCCACTGAGCCAAGAGTTATGTTTCTAGAGAGAAGTATACGATCTCAACTATGGTGAGATCTCCAGGAATAAATCTACTAATGTCATCATCGTGTACATTAGTGAGATTGGCCGAATTGAATGAAGATCTCCTTCAACAAATCAAATGCACTCTCAAGCAATACCCATGGAGCCTCCATCATTAGGAACGCCATGTTGTAACTTACATTTTCCATCACCAAGTAGGTCTCCAAATGTAGCAAGGACTTTCACGGGGTGAGATTTGCAAGAAAATCTATGATGCATGATTTTGTATTCTAGGATTATGTTTTTTGTTCTTACAATGGCCTATTTTAAGATTAGGAACATTGATGTTTTAAACTTGACATGTTTTAAATTTACTTCATTTCACTTCTAGACAACGCATTGTTCTTATAATTATTTAATAATTTGTGTGAATTCCATTTTTGTGGTACTAGTCAATATCATATATTATGTACTATAGCAATGATCATTGTTGCAGTTAGCGATAGTTATGTTTATTTTGCACTAAAGGAAAATTATATTATGTAGTATAGCAATGATCAATGTTGCAGTTAGCGATAGTTATGTTTACGTTGCACTAAAGGACAATCCGCACTTCAGATATATTTTTTGATGTGAGGGCAGTACGCAATTATGGGCTTGTTTGTTTCAGATTAATGTAGAGTTGCGTTTTATGGTAGCAAATTTGTGACCCCCTTAAAATACGTTTTAACGAGTTCAAAAAATTATGAAAAAAATATTTTACAAACTTTAAGAAGTACTATTTAAAACCCCACAAGAAACTACAAAACATTACATCATTTGGCTTATACAAAAATAAAAAAATTTAATTTAATTTAATTTAATCTGAAACAAACACGGCCTATGAGACATAGGATTGCAAGTAATTTTATTATAGTTGTAATTTTTGGATGCCATAAAGCATTGTCATTGTCTATGTTAATTTGATGTATTATTTGCTTTCCATGATACAGCCTCCATGCATAAACAACACAAGTTGACATCTAAAGTACGGATGGATGTTGACCAATTTATTGTGATAGAAAACTTGTGGGAGGAAAGTGCAACCACTGCCATCAAATATTTCCAACCTCTAAGGATTCAGGAACTAGCCAGATTGCTAGGCACTCGAAGGTATGCAAAATAAAGGATAAAATGCATAATGTGGAACATAGAATGCATTCTTCAGTAGCCTCTCTAGAAACACTTGTATTGAGAGATTGGAATTTTAATCACGATGTATCTCGATAAGAACTCACTCGACTGATTGTTTGCCATGAGCTACCTTTTCCATAGTGGGGGGAAGGATTTAGATCTTTTGTGGCTAGCTTGAATACCATTTTCAAAATGGCTTCTAGAACTGCTTGGTCTCATTGTATATCTTGTTTTAGAGAGCACAAATTGGTTTTGCAAGATATTTTAAAGAATTCTAGTTCAAAAGTAACATTGACCGCAGATATGTGAACGTCAAATGAAAATCTTGTATATTTATGCATCACTTGCCACTTCATTGACAATCAATGGACCATAAAAAAAAGAATTATTAGGTTTTGTCAAATGGAGACTCCACACAATGCATTGAACATGTATAATGTAATTCTAAAGAGCATGCAAGAGTGGCATATTGAGGATAAGATCTTCAGCCTAACACTAGATAATGCTATTGCTTCAATTAACACTGTCATGATCAATTTTGTTAAAGAAAATTTACTAGAGAAAGGATTGCTACATTGCAAAGGCAAATTATTTCATGTTAGGTGTGCCTCTCATGTTCTTAACATTATTGTTCAAGATGTTTAAAGCAAATGGACACCATAGTTGATAATATTAGAGACGGTGTTAAATGTGTCGAGAGTTCCCAGTCAAGAAAAGAGAAGTTTGAAAACATAGTTGCATAAGTGGGAGTGCATGGTAAGCACCATTCTCTTGATGCACCATTCCCACTCATTGGAGCTCAACTTTTCTAATGCTCACATCAGCCCTATCTTTCAAAGCTGCATTTCATGCCCTAGGACAGCAAAACTTGAGCTACAAATATGCTCCTGCACCTTCATAATGGAAAATGGCTGAAGATGGTTTTCTATAGTGCAACTAAAGCTGTTTCTGGCTCTAAATATCCAACATCTAACCATTATTTCCATGAGGTATGGTTAGTCAAAAATGTTTTGGAAAATGAAGCTAGAAATACAAATCCTACTATTGTGGCCATGGTGAAAGAAATGAAAGAAAAGTTTGACACGTATTGTAAAGAGTAACTTGGCAAATTGCATACCTATCATACTTGATCCAAGATATAAGCTTGACTACATTGAGTTCCACTTGAAGAAAGCGTTTGGAAACCAAGCTCAAAGGTACCTTGATGTGGTTAATGAAACTATTCGAGAACTCTTTAATGAATATGCAACGAACTGAGACTCTCTAGAGAGAAGCTCACAAGGAATGAATAGTGATGATCATATAGAGGCTACAAACAACCCTCATGCTGACTAGCGTCGTCATTTAACTGCAAGAAGAGTTGAAGCAAATAATGAGCTGGATAGATATCCGAACGAAGACTTGTTCCCTCATCGGGAAGTGTCAGTTATTTTGCAATGGTGGGGGGTACAATCTCCCAAATTTCCTATCCTTTCTCGTATGGCACGTGATGTGTTGGCTGTCCCCGCTTCCACTGTTGCATCTGAGTTTACTTTCAGCAGGGGAGGACGAACAATTAGTGACTATAGGAGTACACTCTCTATCGATACCATTGAGGCATTAATATGCCTTCAAGATTGGCTTAAGGCAGCTAATAAGTTCTCTTTGTTCAGCAGCTAGCACTTAATAATGCATTCATGCTTGTTTTCATTGTTTTCATATTTATAACCTTTTTCTATTCTTTCATCCTCTTCTCATAAAAAGAACATATCAACAATGGATATGGATGATGATGAAGAATAGTTTCATGTTCTGTTTTGAAGTTTGAGGTTCTCTTCTTCCCAAAAAGCCTTGTACATGTGCACTAGTGCAATAAAATTTGAGGCGTTGATTGCAATAAAATTGTTGTTGGGCTCTAGTGCTATTATATATTTATATCTTAAAATTGTTATTTCTTCTCCGAACACCTCCTAATTTTCTGCTCTCCATAAGCAAATTAATTGTTCTTTCTCTTTTTAAATTGAAGTGTGGACTATAGAGCTGACAAAACTGTGGAGACAATAATGGTGTTATTCTAATTATTTTAGCAACTGATTTCATGTATGTTTTGCTGCTTTAATTCAGAAGTTACTTTTAACAAGGACATTAGTTCTTGTTACTTGCAATATATGTTTTTTATGATTGTTCATTCTTGAGACCTTATCATGCAACATGACATCTACCATGATGTGCATGTGGATGAATATGTTGGCTATCCTACTGAAATCACTCACTGACATTGCATAGAAGCAGCTGATGATCCAGATAGCAGAGTTAGTCCCCAAGCATCATGGGAGGACTAAGGTGGGAAGACACAAGAACCAGTGGCTATTCTTCAGCTGCAGGCACACTAAAGTTGAATGGTGGGAAGAAGAAAAAATATTGAAAGTGTCATCTTATAATGTTTCTATTCTTAGAGCTTGTGAAGCTATCCTAGTTTGAATGTTTATATTCTTCGAGCTTGTTAAGTTGATCTGGTACTCTTACTTTGGAATTTGTAAAATACACACTTCTATGCATCTTACTTTATTGCATGTTGCATTAGAATTGATCCTTAGTAAACTGGGAGTAGAGAAACTTAGTAAAGATGATGTACGGAGGATGCAGTGAGAGGCCTCTGGACACCGTTTATGCGAATTTCTGTTAGAATTCAACTTGTGGTGTCTGTGTTCAGGCATCAAATTATTACTTGCTGTAGAAGAAATTTGTGAACAGCTTCAAGCAGGTTAAACAAGTACTTACTGGAGAACGAAGAATGTGTGATCAGTAACTATTACTTGCGGACCAGTAACTGAAGCATGAGTCAAACGGTTGGCTGGGGGTGTCATATGTCCGTCGAAGTAATTTCTGGACAGCGGTGTCCACCCATGTAGCAAGCACGGGACGTCACGGACACCTAGTGCTGACCCGTTGGGCAGCCTGTTTGCATCCCTAGTCACCGGCTTGCTCTCCTCGGTCTTGCAGTCGACCGTCGCATCATGCTTTACAACCGCCGCCCCGTTTGCGTCCGTCTCTCCGCCGCACGCGGCAGCCTTAGTTTCCACGCACGTGCGCTGTATCTGCGCACCCTTAATCGCCGCGCCGCGAGGGCCTCCGCAGCACCGCGTTGGCGTCGCCGCCTCTCTCTCTCGGCTGCGTTGCAAGTTAATAATGCTCGGCTAATCATGTTTAGGAGCTAACTATGTTGGTTAAATTCAAATATGTCCCTGCATAGCTCGTAACTAGATCGGATTGGTATCAGTCTAGCTTAATTGGCATTAGTTCTACTTGATTTTTTTTCGGCAGCTTTCTCTATAGAGAAGGAGGGGAATTTCACGATTAAGAACCCAAAAGGTCAAATCCAAAACCCTAGGTTAACAATTTAGCTCGGTTAAAAATGCGATCTTTTGAAATTCGACATAAAGATGGAGAGATAGAAAGAAGGGGGGTAAGATCAATTACAACCCTAACTTAGCAGATCAAAAGAAATCCCCAATTTTTTTCCAAATTTCAAAAACCCTATATCAGGAGAACGAAACCAGAAGTCCCCAAATCAGCTCAATCCGAAGGGCCTTTTACTAACCTGGGCATTAGCGTCACCGGCGTGCTCTCCTCGGTCTTGTCGTCGACCATCGCATCAACCGCCGCTCCGTTTGCGTCCGCCTCGCAGCCGCGCGCCTTAATTCTCGCGCCGCGAGTCGCCGCGCCTCGAGGCCCTCCGCTCTCCGCCGCGCCGCGTTGGCGTCGACGCCTCTCTCCCTCCCTCCCTCTCTTTTTCTCTCGAGTCTCTCTCCGTCTCTCGGCCGCGGGATGTGCGAATGGGTTCCCGCTTACTCGCACCGACGACGCTCTTGACCCTGGGCGGCACAACCCTCAGCCGCCCGATACGGGGTACGGGCTATGCGGCTATGCCCCCTGTGGCGCCTACTCCGTATGCAAAATTATGCTCAGTTAAGAAAAATTTAGAGTAAAATGAGTAAAATTTAGTCGATTCTCGTAGATGTCTCTATTATTTAAAAATTATGGTTTTTGGTAACTAATTTTTTTAAGTGGGTTTGTTCCGGTCCAAATATGCCATGTGACAGCTCTAAATCTGACGTGGCGCTGACATGATTGTAAATGTCACATAAATTACTTAACAAATTTAGAAATAATTCCGAAAAATTTCAGAAATCATAAAAAATAAGGGACCACAATGTCTTTATGTTTCTTTTAATAATTTTATGATTTTTTCATACGTTTATGCCGCGAGCACTAGGGTCTGGACGTCCGGCCGTCCGGACCTGATGACGTCAGCATGACATCATCGTCGCAACCTGACGAATACCTACGGAAACCTGAAAAATAACGGTAGAAACCTGATGAACCCTGGCAACCTGAGGACGAAACTTGATCTCTCTCTTTTTTTTTTTTGACTAACTTTTCCGACTCTCTCTCTCCCTGCCTCTAGTCTGCGGGATGTGCGAATGGGTTTCCCCTTACAGCCTTACTCGCACCGACGACGCTCTTGACATGGCCGGCACAACCCTCAGCCGCCCGATCTAATCCAACGGGCTATGCCCCCTGTGGCGCCTACTCCTGGCATGCAAAATTATGCTCCGTTAAGGAAAATTTAGAGTAAAATGAGTAAAATCTGTCGATTCTCGTTGATTCTCTATTATTTAAAAATTGCAGTTTTTGGTAACTAATTTTTTTAAGTGGCTTCGTTCCTGTCCAAATCTATCATATGACAGCTCAAAATCTGACGTGGCGCTAACAAGATCGTACATGTCACATAAATTACTTAACAAATTCAAAAAATCCTAAAAAATTTAATAAATCATAAAAAATAAGGGACCACAATGTATTTATGTTTTTTAATAATTTTATGATTTTCCATATGTTTATGCTTTTTAAATGATTTTCCATGATTTTTTATTGTTTTCCCCATTTTTTAATGATTTTCCAATATTTTTATGATTTTTTGATATTTTCTAAATGTTTTTAAGATTTTCATGTATTTTTTATTTTTTATGATTTTTAAATAGTTTCCCACATTTTAATGATTTTCATTTTAATGATTTTTAAAATGATTTCCCCGTATTTTTATGTTTTTCATGATTTTCCCTTTTTAAAACTAATTTATGTGCCATGTCAACGCCACGTAGGCTCAAGGGCTGTCACATGGCAAGTTTGGACTGGGGTGGACCCACTTAAAAGATTAGGGATCCAAATCTGCAATTTCAAAGAATGTGGACCTAGATAAGAATTGACTAATAGTTTTGAGACCTCCCGTGTATTTTACTCAAAATTTATGTCCCTAGCTCAGAGAGACAGGAGTGTTTTAACCGCTTATCATTGCACACCGTGAGGAGCTCAATCTCATAACGTATAAAGACAGTAATCCTTGTTTTTGAGAATGGCAAGGACTATTTAGCTAAAATGGAGGAGCAATTCAAATACTCATCAAATATCTATTCTAGTACTCTTATTCAAAGGTTCTTAACTAAGTACAATGGTTTTGGTAGCATTTAAAAGCACATCAGGATGCTGACAGATATCTCTTCTAAGCTTAAGACTTTATGGATACCTATTTCTGGTAAGTCCTTAGCACACTTTATCATGACCTCACTGCCTTATGACTATACTCCATTTAAGATAAATTATTATACTTCAAAGATGTGATATTCTCTATTTTATCATATGTCACTTGTATTTTAAAATCATTAAAAATAATAAAAGTGAATTGTTATACTTTATTTTAAATTATTTAAATTATGTTTAAACACAAAACCCTAGGAAAACTTTTTGGAAAATTATAGGAAACTATCAGTAAATAATAGAAGCCTTTATTTAGTGACCATCCAAATTTCAAGCCAAGATTACAAGGCTAGCTCATGATTTCATGAAGTGTTGCCATTTTATCGGGAGCTCGTAAAACCTATCAAATAATAAGAAAACAATAGAATCTCATGCTCAAATTTGGAGGGGAGCTTCTAGAAGCCTAAACCGACTTACCCTCCAAATTTCAACCCCATCCTCCAAAGGAAACTCCGTTATCTTGCTAAACAAGCCTAATTTTATCCGAATCCTATCCGGATTAGAATTCGAGTACTAATCCAACCCCTCTTAACCCTAGGCCCAGCCTATGTAGACCATAACACTATATAAACCCCCAAAACCCCTCACCTAACATCACAACTCGAAAATTCACATACTTAAAACACTAGCCACTAAGACATTTTACTAGATATCTCTCTGTGCAGTGCCCAAACCCAAGATTAGATGGTACCATGTTGTAGAGATTGTTGAGACAGTCAAGATGGATATATGGATCGTTGGATTTGACCAAGAAACGAGGAAAATATAGCTCACCGAAGTTTCGGCTGCCGCTGCCGACATCGTCGTCGGCCCCCTAGCCCGTCACGCCGCCCCGGATTCCCCGCTGCCCAGCCACGCCTTGCCACCTGTCTCCGCCGACGCCCTCCAGCGCTCGCATGCGCGCGCATACCCCGTCGATTCCATGCGCCGCCCTCCGCTTGGTCACCGCTCTCGCGCTCCCACGCCGTGCCGCCTGGCTGCCGCTCCTGCCCGCGCGCACCCGCGTCAGCCTGCACCCCGCCACGCGTTGGCTCCCCATTTGCCGCCTTTGCTGACCACTCGCCCACCGCCGCATGTTCGTGTTTCCCCGCCCGCGCGCCATCGCGCGCTGCCTCGCCCTGCCACATATCGCCACCTCGCCATTGCCCACGCTACGCCGCCAATTAGCCGCTGCTGCGTGTCCCTGCTGCTGCGCTACGCGCGTCTTTGCCGAGACAACCACGTGAACCGCTCGGTTTGGGTGATTTTCTCTCGGTTAACCTATAAAACGTTTATTATTTTCGGTATTTTCTGATTTACCCAAAACTTACATAAATTGTTCCGAGAGCATCCAAACAACAAATTAGTTGATTTCAGAGCCATTAAATCTCATAAATAGCCTAGAATTTTATATATGTTATTGAGCTATATGTTCTATTCATTGTTTTGCTGATTTACAGGAGTCGTTCGAAGGAGGATCTCAAGACCCAGAGTAATAACTAGGCAAGATAGTTTGCATCTTGTTCCCTAGTTTGCAAAGATCACCCATTTATTGTTTGTATCTCTTTTTCTCATTCATGGAAATGATGGGAACAGGTAGAACCCTAGTATATTCACATTGCGTCATTGACCCTGTGAATTTAGCCTATTTATTGCTGCCTTACTTATTTTCCAAGCCTATCCATGTGCATAATTGCTAATGCTCATGGGTTAGTACTTGATTAGGTTATTCATCATTTAATTTAGGGCTGGAAAATTAGGTCGAAGCTCGTAGCTTGGCTCGGGCTCGGCCGAGCTTGGCTCGGCTCAAGCTGGCTCAGATGATGGGACGAGCCCGAGCTGAGCCTATTTTCATGGCTCGGGTAAAAGTTGAGCCGGCTCGGCTCGAATAGCGAGCGGCTCGGCGAGCCAATTAGGCTCGGCAGGCCGGCTCTAGCCTCCGGCGGTCTAGTTGGCCAGACGCCTAGTGGCCCAAACGCCCACTGCCTGTGGCCTGCCTCAGGCCTCATCCCACTTAAAGGCACTAGCTGAACCCAAGACCCAAGTCACTCACAAGTCACAACCCTAAACTAAACAGGTCGCGAGGAGGCTGGCGCCTGGCGGGCGGCGGCGCGGCGATGGCGCGGCTGCGGGTTGTAGGTGGCGGGTGGCGGCGCGTTGAGCTGAGCCGGTGGTGCCCCTAGCGGGTGGTCGCGAGTGAGGTGATGCCTGACGGGTCGCTTGCTCGTCGCGGTCGCAGTCGCGGCGTCGCGCCGGCGCGCCCTCTCCCGGTTTGGGGCCATCAGCAGTCGTATGTGGCCCTCGCTGTCGCGGGTTGCCGCCTCGCGCGGTCCCGCGGCCCTCGCCGGGTTGGCATTGCCGTATCACCGTCGCGGCGCCGCCGCAGCCTCGGGGAGCCTTCGTTCCCCTCAGCCTACGTCGCCTCCCAGTCCTGCTCGCGCTTGGCAAGGACAGGTAATTAGCGTACTGTATGTCCATTTTGGCATGTTGGTATGATGGTATATATGTATATCATATATTCTTGATATTCGGGTGCAGCAATTGACATGGAGGAGTCATCTGCGATTAGAAAGGGGAAGAAGATGGTCAAGCACCGAAGTGCCGGTGGATCTGGAGCACGCCCACCGCTACCCGTTGCAAAACAGCAAAAACTAGTAAGAACTAATGCAATGAGGAGCCAATGAGCATTCTAATTTCCACGTTTTCGATGTACAGTACAATGAACTGAGCAATTTTTTTTGTTCTTTGTTTTTCTAATCACTAGGGCAAGGAACAAAATGAACAGACTTCGCAGGCTGAGAAAGATGAAGAAGAAAATTCTTTCGATATGAACGATGACATGTGCGAGGACGATGTATTCATGCCGGGTGGGAAAGGGAATGACGACCGTGTCTCGATTGATGATTATGAGGAGGATGAAGGTAATTTCGAGGATCCTGGAGATTCAAAAAAGGGGAAAAACGAAAGGGAGGGAAGATTTCAAGTGAAGGTGGCAGCAAGTCAACTTCAGATGTTTGGGAAGTGTTTGAGAAGATTGATGTGCCATCCTCGATGGATAAGAGTGTGATGATAAAAACAGCGAAGTGCAACTACTGCAAGAAATTGTATTCGTACAATCAAGGTTTAGCTACATCACATCTTAAGTGGCACATGAATAAGTGTGCGCCATACTTGAAGTGTTTGGCTAAGAAGCAAGATCAAGCTCTTCTCAATTTTCTTCTTCAGATGCAGGTGAACATGGATATGGACTCCCTACTTTTATCTCTCCTAGAGATTATAATCATGAGCAAGCTCGGAAATTAATTGCTAAGATGATAATAGTTCATGAGTACCCATTTAGGATGGTAGAACACACATGGTTCAATATCTTTGGAAAGTATTTGAATCCTGCCTATGAGTTTGTTGGTAGAAAGACCATAAGAGCTGAATGTATGAAGGTTCTTGAGTCTAAAAGAGAAACACTTAGAAAGAGTCTTAAAGGTGTGGATAGCATCGCATTAACCACTGATTTATGGACATCCAACCAGACACACTTTCCTATATGTGTTTAGTTGCACACTATATTGATAATGATTGGAAAATGCAATGTCATGTGTTGAATTTTTTTGAATTAGACCCTCCACACACCGGTCAAGTGATAGCTCAAGCTGTGTTTTGAATGTGTTGCTGCATGGAAAATAGAGGATAAAATCATCTCGATCACTCTTGATAATGCTTCAAACAATGACGTTGTTGTCCGTGGTTTGAAGGCTAAGTTTGTTACTAGAAAAGGCTCTGTTTTTCTTGTAAAATATTTCCATGTCCGTTGTTGTGCTCACATTATTAACTTGGTAGTGAATGATGGGACAACAGTCTTAGCATCTTTGATTAACAATCTAAGAGAATATGTGAAGTACATAAAAAAATCCCCATCTCGCATGCACAAGTCTGTAGAGATTTGTAGGTCTCTTGCATTGACAATTGGGGAAGGGTTGAAACTTGACGTATTAACAAGGTGGAACTCAACATACAAGATGTTGAGTACTTGTGTTGCCTACAAGGAAGCTATACAGTCATATGCTGATATTGATGCGAACTATAAATGGGAGCCTATAGCTGCCGAATGGGATTTGTTTGTAGCAATTCAGCCGGTTCTTGCATCTTTAGCTCAAGTTACTACTTCATTTTCAACTTCAACTTATCCAACTGCAAATTTATTTTATCCTCACATTGTGGATGTCAAAATTGCTTTGAGGGCTGTGATGGCTTCCAATGATTTGCATTTGAAGGATATGGCCAAAGCAATGATGGCTAAGTTTAACAAGTACTTGGAAGACAAGAACAATGTGATGGTCATTGCTACTATTCTAGACCCAAG
The DNA here is from genome assembly GCA_005191435.1 of Raddia distichophylla. Classification (NCBI taxonomy): domain Eukaryota; kingdom Viridiplantae; phylum Streptophyta; class Magnoliopsida; order Poales; family Poaceae; genus Raddia; species Raddia distichophylla. Next base: position 36,035 of record SPJY01034214.1, on the reverse strand, counting down.
GTATAAGATGAAATATGTCGAGTGGTGCTTCGGGAGGCTTTACGAAGCCCCTAGAAATGAAATAGAGATAGCTTATGTGCGTGATGAGTTAGAGAAGCTATATGAGAAGTATGAGAGGGAACATCGTCAGAGAAAGATAGCTACTCATAAATCTTGTGCATCCTCAGCATCTACTTTAGATACATCTAGTTGCTTACCATCTGCCTCAAGTGAATTTAAGTCCTTCTTATCGTCGACTTCTTCAAATCCATCAAAGAGTGAATTGATTATCTATTTGGATGAGACGAACGAGGACTTAGGGAACAAATCTCTCTCTTTTTTTTTTTTGACTAACTTTTCCGACTCTCTCTCTCCCTGCCTCTAGTCTGCGGGATGTGCGAATGGGTTTCCCCTTACAGCCTTACTCGCACCGACGACGCTCTTGACATGGCCGGCACAACCCTCAGCCGCCCGATCTAATCCAACGGGCTATGCCCCCTGTGGCGCCTACTCCTGGCATGCAAAATTATGCTCCGTTAAGGAAAATTTAGAGTAAAATGAGTAAAATCTGTCGATTCTCGTTGATTCTCTATTATTTAAAAATTGCAGTTTTTGGTAACTAATTTTTTTAAGTGGCTTCGTTCCTGTCCAAATCTATCATATGACAGCTCAAAATCTGACGTGGCGCTAACAAGATCGTACATGTCACATAAATTACTTAACAAATTCAAAAAATCCTAAAAAATTTAATAAATCATAAAAAATAAGGGACCACAATGTATTTATGTTTTTTAATAATTTTATGATTTTCCATATGTTTATGCTTTTTAAATGATTTTCCATGATTTTTTATTGTTTTCCCCATTTTTTAATGATTTTCCAATATTTTTATGATTTTTTGATATTTTCTAAATGTTTTTAAGATTTTCATGTATTTTTTATTTTTTATGATTTTTAAATAGTTTCCCACATTTTAATGATTTTCATTTTAATGATTTTTAAAATGATTTCCCCGTATTTTTATGTTTTTCATGATTTTCCCTTTTTAAAACTAATTTATGTGCCATGTCAACGCCACGTAGGCTCAAGGGCTGTCACATGGCAAGTTTGGACTGGGGTGGACCCACTTAAAAGATTAGGGATCCAAATCTGCAATTTCAAAGAATGTGGACCTAGATAAGAATTGACTAATAGTTTTGAGACCTCCCGTGTATTTTACTCAAAATTTATGTCCCTAGCTCAGAGAGACAGGAGTGTTTTAACCGCTTATCATTGCACACCGTGAGGAGCTCAATCTCATAACGTATAAAGACAGTAATCCTTGTTTTTGAGAATGGCAAGGACTATTTAGCTAAAATGGAGGAGCAATTCAAATACTCATCAAATATCTATTCTAGTACTCTTATTCAAAGGTTCTTAACTAAGTACAATGGTTTTGGTAGCATTTAAAAGCACATCAGGATGCTGACAGATATCTCTTCTAAGCTTAAGACTTTATGGATACCTATTTCTGGTAAGTCCTTAGCACACTTTATCATGACCTCACTGCCTTATGACTATACTCCATTTAAGATAAATTATTATACTTCAAAGATGTGATATTCTCTATTTTATCATATGTCACTTGTATTTTAAAATCATTAAAAATATATAAAAGTGAATTGTTATATACAAAACCCTAGTTTAAATTATTTTAAATTATGTTTAAACACAAAACCCTAGGAAACTTTCTGGAAAATTATAGGAAACTTTCAGTAAATAATAGAAGCCTTTATTTAGTGACCATCCAAATTTCAATCCAAGATTACAAGGCTAGCCCATGATTCCATGAAGTGTTGCCATTTTGTCGGGAGCTCGTAAAACCCATCAAATTAAGGAAACAATAGAATCTCGTGCTCAAATTTGGAGAGGACCTTCTAGAAGCCTAAACCGACTTCCTCCAAATTTGAGCCCCATCCTCGAAAGGAAACTCCGTTTTCTTACTAAACAAGCCTAAATTTTATCTGAATCCTACACAAATTAGAATTTGAGTAATAATCCAACCTCTCTTAACCCTAGGCCCAGCCCAGGTAGACCATGACTAGGGGTGGAAATGAGCCGAGTTCGAGCCAGTCAGCCTTCGGCTTGGCTCGCTTCGTTACCGAGCCGAGCCGAGCTGATCTCAGCAGGATGTCCGAGCTGGAAACTGGGCTTGGCTCGGGTCGTTGGAAGCTCGCGAGCCAGGGAAAATATTAGCCTTCCAACCTCTTAAGGCATTAACCATTGTAAAATATAAGTTAGCATTGTACATATGAGTATCAAAATAACTTGTGCGTGCATATGTGAGTTTTGGGCTATTTTATGGGCCTTTTGGCAATAGGATATGTTATTTTTTAATGGCTAAGACATGGAATAAATAGCAGTAACACGTAAACGAGCCAAAATGAGCCAAGCCTGAGCGAGCCAGCCTCTGGCTCGGCTCGGCTCGCTAATGACCACGAGCTGAAAATAAGGCTCGGCTCGTGCTCAATTACAAACGAGCCGAGCTTTTACCGAGCCGAGCCCGAGCAGCTCGCGAGCTTCGCGTTAAAGTTCCAGCCCTAACCATGACACTATATAAACCCCCAAAACCCCCCTCCCCTAACATCAAAACTCGAAAAACCACATATCTAAAACCCTAGCCGCTGAGACATTTTTCTAGATATCTCTCTCTATGCCGTGCCCAAACCTAAGATTAGTTGGTACCATGTCGTAGAGATCGTCGAAACAGTCAAGATGGATATATGGATCATTGGATTTGACCAAGAAACGAGGAAACTATAGCTCGCCGAAGTTTTGGGCGCCGCTACCAACATTGCCGCCGACCGCCTCGCCCGACGGGCCGCCCTGGATTCCCCGCTGCCCAACCATGCCTTGCCACCTGTCTCCGGCGACGCCCTCCAGCGCTCGCATGCGCTCGCATACCCTGCCGTTTCCATGCGCCGTCCCCCTCTTGGTTCCCGCTGTCGCGCTCCCACACTGCGCCACTGGTTGCCGCTCCTGCCCGCGCGCACCTGCGTCAGCCTGCGCCCCGCCACACGTTGGCTCCCCATTTGCCACCTTCGCCGGCCACTCGCCCACCGCCGCATGTCCGCGTTTTCTCGCCCGCGCACCATCGCGCGCTGCCGCGCCCTGCCACACATCGCCACCTCGCCGTTGCCCGCGCTACGCCGCCAATTAGCCGCTGCCACCTGTCCCTGCCGCTGTGTTGCCCGCGCCGTCGCCGAGAAAACCACGTGAACCGCTCAGTTCGCGTGATTTTCTCTCGGTTAACCTATAAAACCGGTTTATTCTTTTCGGTATTTTCTGATTTACCCAAAACATACAGAAATTGTTCCGACAGCATCTGAACTACAAATTAGCTGATTTCAGAGCCATTAAATCACATAAATAGCCTAGAATTTTATATATGGTATTTTGCTATATGTTCTGATGAAGACATCATTGACGCGGTTGCTCAAGACGAAAGGACGTCGAACTCGCTGTCGGGTCCGGTTCGGATTTCCAGGACTAGTACACCTTCAAACGGACGTCCAGATCACATACGACATCCAAATGAGACAAATAAGGACTCTATGGAAAGCTTACGAGATAAGCTTTCCAACGGGTCCAACCGCGCCCTCAAATTAAATCTAAGTCAACGGGAATAGCAAAAATAAGCTGACGGATAAAAACTTTCCGGCGCTGCGTCGCTGTATTTTTGGGCTCAAAACCCGTGTATCCCTAGAGTTAGGGTTGAGCACGTGTGGGCATCTGTTTGGGCGCCTCTCCTCTGGCTGCTGCCCTATGTAAGTCCCACGCCGTGCTTCGTCTTAGGTCTCCGTGACACCTACCGAGTTATCCTCGTCGTTTCTCACCAGAAGATCGGGACCCGCGTCCACGCCTATCAGGTGGTATCAGAGCATCCGTTGCCTGGTGAGAAAATTTTCGTTTTCTGTTTAGTAGATCGGTTTTGTACCTAGAGTCTAGAAAATGCCACACACAAAAAGAGTTTGCATCTACTATTTTTCCGATCCACGTTTAACCTTTGCAATTGTTCTTGTTGTATACGTAGTTGAGTTTTTTCCCACAGTTCGTCGTGTTGCTGGTTAGTCGAGTCTAGATCGGCTTAGCTGTCTTTGATCCAAATTGAGTCCTACTCGGTTTGCCCCGCTAGCCGCCTTGTGTTTCTGTCCCGCCATCGCAAACAATAGTTAGGTCGCAAACCACCTTTTGCCAATCGCCCTGCATCGCTAGCCCTCCAATTCAGCCATCGCATATCCACTGCTCGTCGCCGAAATGCAGAAAAACGGCAAAACAGGCTATCCAGGAACCCTATCCGGAGACCCTTCGGTAAAACAGCCATAATTTTCTGATACGAACTCTGATTTGGGTCCACGACCACTCGTTGGAAAGATCTTGAAGAGATACATCCAACTAAAACTCACTTCATCTGTTTTGGTCGAATTAGAATCTCGAAAATCCATCAGGAAGACCACCTATCCAGCCCTGAAGTTCCTGCACGCTTTTCAGAGCGCACCTCATAAATTGCATCAGTCCCAACCTCCAAATTAAAGGGTAGTTTGTTCTAAGTCCATATTTATGTGTTGCTGAAGCTGAAAGAATATCAGAAAAATCATACAAGAATAATAATTTTGGTGGAAGAAAGAGGCCGCGCCTAGGAAAGAGCTGCGCAGAATTTGAAAAAAAAGATAAGAGAAGTTGGCACGGAAATTCCCTGTGTTCAATTACAGTGTGTTTAGTCTGATCTTAACCCTTTGTGCCATCCTTTTGTGTTATCCCTATATTCCAGCTTGACCTACATCTAACACTAGGCTAGTTCCAACACTTGTACTACTTTGGGCTATTATTCAACTTTGTATTGCTGTCTGAACAATTGTTTATCCTTTGCTACATATATAAGCCTGTCCAAACTCCACCAACTACTAACCAAGCAGGGACGGATCCTAGCCATCGATTTACCACCCTGTGCGTTCAAGTTATCGCTGACCAGTTGCCGTTTGTACCTACTACTTGCAAGGTAAGAACAAAGGATAGGTTAGAGAGAGTTGTTGACACCTACACACAACAGTACCATATAGTATATATATTCTTGTGTGTTCTTTTTGCTCCCACTAACCATGTCAGGAGGAATGGAAGACATTGAAAGAAGAGCACCTGCCCCCGCTGCCTGTGTACCTCCTGCACCCCTACTGCCCTAGTGCCTTTTGCAGCCCCTGCTGACCGTCGCTCTTGGACTAATAAGGTTGAACAAGCTGAGGATAAGTATGTTGCTGGATTTCGAGGCTGATGATGGATTCGATGTGAACAATGATCGAGACCATCAGAGACTACGGCACAACCGATAAGGTATGGCAAGAAATCGTCAAGGTAATCATTAGGTACGTGATGACTCGTTAGCAAGGTTAAATTGACAATACCTCCTTATGCTGGTAGATATGACCCTGACGCTTATCTTGATTGGAAATTATTGATAGATCAAAAATTTTCATGTTTTACTGTCTCACCTGAAAACCAAGTTAAGGTTGCTGTTAGTGAATTCATTGATTTTGCATCTATTTGGTGGCATGAAACGTGTAGAAGAGGAAATGAACCTACCACCTGGCAAGCCTTAAAACGTGCCATGCGCTCTAGATTTGTTCCTTCATATTATGAGCAAGATTTGCTTAATAGGTTGCAACGTTAAAATTAAAATAGCAAAATAGTTGAGGAGTATTATGAAGAACTACAACTTGGTATGTTGTGATGTGGTTTACAAAAGAGTGAGGATGCAAAAATGGCTAGATTCTTGGGTGGGTTAAACCGTGAGATTCAGGATATACTTGATTATAAAGAATACAATTCTATCACTCGTTTGTTCCATCTTGCTTGTAAAACCGAAAGGAAAGTACAGGGACGTCAAATCAGGACGCGAGGAAACTTTAGTGGTTCAACCAAATCAAACCTTGAGGCTGTAAAAGTTCCATTGTCAACACTTCATAAAGCGTCTCCACCCGTTGTTCTTTGTACTCCTCCGATACGAGATACGAGTGTAAGCAAGAATTCAGCGGTGCAAGCCTCCGCCAAAAGTGCTTCTTCTGTCGCATCCACAGGCCGTACTCGTGACATTCAATGTTTCCGTTGCATGGGATTTGGCCATACAAAGCGTGATTGTCCTAACCAACGTGCTCTCATTATTCGTGAGGATGGTGAGTATTTTTCTGCTAGTGAACATGAGGATGATCTTGCTTTAGTTACCGCTAACCCCATAGGTGTCGAAGATACCGAAGGAGAGGTGTTCATCATGGCAGGTCCAATGAATATAAGTTTTTGTTTAAGGAAAAAATATGTGCTACAACCTATGACACCAGCTGAGTTAGTAAAGGCAAGTCGTAAATCACAAAATAAAAGTGGTGTCAATGATAAGCCAAGTGTAACAAAACAAAAGAAAACTGTTGAGATGAATTCTGGAATTAAATTAAAAGGTCATGTCCTTTTAGCTACTAAAAATTGTGAAGATGATGAGTTAGCTAAAAAACCATGCAATGATTTGAAAAATTTGTCTATTACTTTGTTCCCTGTTGTTCCTAACCTTTTGCAGGATGATATGCTCGAGTCGAGGACGACTCCAATTCAAGAAAGGGGGGATGATGAGGACATCATTGACGCGGTTGCCCAAGACAAGAGGACGTCGAATTCGCTGCCGGATCCGGTTCGGATTTTCAGGATGAGTACACCTTCAAACGGATGCCCATATCACATACGACGTCTAAATGAGATAAATAAGGGCTCTACGGAAAGCTTACGAGATAAGCTTTCCAATGGATTCAACCATGCCCTCAAATGCAATCCTGGTCAACGGGAATCGCAAAAACAAACTGACGGACAGAAACTTTCCGGCGTGGCGTCGCTGTATTTTTGGGCTGAAAGCCCGTGTATCCCTAGAGTTAGGGTTGAGCGTGTGTGGGCACCTGTTTGGGCGCCCCTCCTCTGGCCGCCGCCCTATATAAGTCCCACGCCGTGCTTTGACTTAGTTGGGTTTTATTTAGTTGATTTTATCACTATCGTGTGAGATTTCGCCTTGTTCTTCTTGTGTCAGCTAGACCAACAGGACCAAGTTTCTGAACCCCATTATACTTAATATATATTCTCAATTGTGATTGATTATCTTGTGTTCTTGCTCATTCTTTGGTTGCCTGCAGGAATCGTCCTTCGTGGACAGGTCGATCGTGCCACTGGTTCGGTCGATAACAATCGTCGTGGTGGTTTAGCGATCGCCGAGATTTTCAGTTCCTTTGTGGGGTTGGAAGCCAGATCGTTTAGGTTTCCGTGACACCTACCGAGTTATCCTCGTCGTTTCTCACCAGAAGATCGGGACCCTGCGTCCGCGCCTATCATGTTCTATTAATTGTCTTGCTGATTTTAAGCATATGCATATACATGTAGATCGTCCATGTTCGCACTGCTCAGGAGGTTTACAGGAGCCGTTCGAAGGAGGATCTCAATACCCGGAGTACTACCTAGGCAAGATAGTTTGCATCTTGTTCCCTAGTCTGCAAAGCTCACCCATTTATTTTTTTCTCTCCTTTTCTCATTCATGAAAATGATGGGAATAGGTAGAACCCTAATATATTCACGTTGCGTCATTGACCCTGTGAATTAAGCCTATTTATTGCTGCTATACTTATTTTCCTAACCTATCCATGTGCATAGTTGCTAGTTCTCGTGGGTTAGTAGTTGATTAGGTTAATCATTTAATTACTCTTGTGACTTGGTATGATTGGAGGTGTTGAGTTGCTTTTAATAACTTAATCAACTAAAACCTATGTGGTGTGTGTGGACTAAAGGTGAAAAGTCGGGTGGTTTTGTGGATTGAGGTATGTGGTGGAGGTAGTCACCTTGGTCTAACGACTCTTTATGTGTGCTTATCCGGCCAAACCAAACAAGAGCAATCATAAGTGCTAGCGTCAGCATAATGCGCAACATGTGTAAGTCCTGCCTTAATAGTTAGGAAAAATTGTTAACACACGATAATTTGAAAAGATCGGGCTGTGGTCCGTTGGCTCAAGAGGGGGCCCATAGAGTCGAAACCTTAGAGGGGGTATCTGTATTAACAGAAGAAACTAATGAATCGCCTTGTATCGTTACTTAGTCTAGGCTGCTAAGGAAGAGATAAGACAGAAAAGTACCACTAGGCTTATGGGTAAAGTGTGCTACACTCTGCAGAGTTTAAAACTATCATGATAGCCTCCCATGGTCATGGGAAGAGAGGAAGGTCGTACATGGTAGTCTCATGTGTTAATAATTAATCTAATGGGTTGGTTTGGTTTGAGTTATTCGAGACTTGTGTTGTTCTGCAGAGTGGCTTTGGGAGTCGAGCTCTGTGTTTACTTTAGGAATCTTAACATTAATAATTGATTTGCAAATTGTTTTACGACACTTTGAATAATCTGATTAAAATAGGTGTTTATGCAAAATAGACACCCTATTCTTGTTTATATCCTCTCATCGTTATAAGCATCCTTGCTGGGTAGCCGTGTACTCACTATACAAACCACGAATATATTTGTATTTAGGAGAAGAATCGGGTCTGGTTTATCCACAAGATCAAGAAGATTCTGTCCCGGATTTTGATTAAGACTAGCTGTCGTTCAAGGGATAGATTAGAGCATCGTCATACTTTAGTTCCGCTGCATTATTTGAATTTTCGCACTCTAAACTATATTATGTCGTCTTAAGCAAACTATTGTAATAAATGGTTGTGCAACAGTTACTTTTGCATATTATGTTATTTTCTTAGTTATTTGTGACTTTGTGATGATGTTTGACAATTGTTGCTCATGAGTTGCTAGTATTGATCTCTGTGACTAGAAATCGATCGTGAATGGGTTCTGGTGAAGTCGGGGTCGCGACAAAAGGCTAAGTGGACTTTGAGCAACCTTACTAATACGTGCGTTCAAAAGGAAAAAAGAATCGAGGTTAAAATTAAAGATAAAGTTAGATTTATTGGCTCCGGCAAAAGGAATGCCAATAATGAGAACAAATTAAATAAGAAGTCTAAAAGCTATTGTAAGGACAACAAGAGGGCATTAAATCGTCCTTCGACATCAAATAGTGGGACGTGCCTTTTCTAGAAGTAAAAGGGATTTCAAGAAAGATCGTTAACATGGGCCCTAGGTATCTGCGTGGCGGGTCATGTGTACTACCCAACAGGGAATGAGGCCGAGCCGGTTACATGCGCATGAGAGTCATTTGGACTGTTATCTGCCTTGCGTGACACAGAAAGGATAAAGATGTCTATCCCGAATAAGGGAAGGTATGATTGTAATCCCAAATATCTACATATTCCGCAAGAAAGGATAGGGATATAAACCTTATCTCGTAATCGAACAGGACTTTAATTTATAACCCTACATGCCACTATATAAGGTAGGCAGGGACCCTGGTTCGAGATATACATAGAACACAATATATGAGATCACCAAATCATTAGATCACCATCATAATTCTAGAGCATAGGACTAGGGTATTACCTCCATCGCAAGGGTCTGAACCTGTATAAACCCTTTTCTTGTGTTACCATCGAGTTTGGATTCAGCGCATAGCCCCATAAAATATATTGCTGACGACAAATGTCGACAGCTGGTGCGTCAGGTAAGGGAAGCGCTAAGATCAATCTCATCATGTTTGTTGGCAGCAATCGTCGGAGTCGTCGCCACCTTCACTTCGGCTAGGCTTTTCGCTTCGGGGGCCTGGACTTCGTCCCCAACGACTTCGGCAAGCTCGTTCTCTCATCAAATCAGAACTAATCCGAGGGCAACTTCAATGATAACTGGCTCGAACTCCCGTTCGGGTTGAGAAATGCCACCGCCGCTTACCAACAACTAATGCGTCAGGGGTCACGCCTGTCCGCTCGGGTTCGGACTAGATCCGATCTAGGACGAACGTCGACAACACATCACTGGAACTCCCGTTTGCCGTTAGCAATCAATAGATGGGGTGCCAAGGGTTCAGTTTCTAACTCGAAGACGACAAGGATTCGACCAGGAACGAATCTCTGATGGTAGGTGTCATCTGCTCCAAAATCATTCGGATTGAACGACCAAGCCGACTTGTGTCCACCTCGCTCCCCCAACTCAGAGTCCGATTCATAGAGTAGCACGGGAAGTTGTCCCAATTTTCATGGGGTGCACATGATCAAATACCAGCAAACCCAATCTCAGCACCATTAGAACCATGAAGTGGCGGAGGAATATCGCCTTCATCGCAGAGAAGCGCGCGCTCGGTCTCTCCTTGTCCGAGCCCGCGATGTCAACGAAGACACATTGCAGACAAGGATGGGAGACCAGGCTGTTTTCCACACACTACAATAGAACATCGTCGCCTCCAAGACGCTCCTCAAAAACCTGGGCTCGTTGATCGAAACGAACAGCCCCGCCAAACCGATCGTGGCCCAAATTAGGGCCTTGGTGACGGTAGCGGCTAATCAGCACAACCAGGTGGAACCAGTTGGAGCCATGCACTCTCGCACTTAGACTATCACTCGTACTGGCTGCAGTCGGACTCAACACAGTCGGAACGAATCACATCGCGGTGGTGACGCTCGCTAGAACCTTAACAGAGACCTCTGCCAGACCTTGACGCCAGGCGACGGGACCCTAGGCTTGCCGACCCCACCATGTCAGCCCAAGAAACACACTTCTTGTGAAGATGGAGCGTTAGATCAATATCGGTTCAGATCAAAGGTTGGGTTGTGGTTTTTACAACTCGACTGCGAGTCCGGTTCAGCCTTCTGCGCGCAACACAACTTCAAACCGACGCTTCAGCCACATACGAAGTCTGATTTTAATGTTTTACTACTTTTTGGAAAGTTTAGGAGATAAACTTCCCTAGAGGCTCAAAAATCATTGAAACAAAGTTCTATATCACCCAATTGGGCCAAACGGGGCTTTGTAAACATGTCGCATGTCGGACCTAGGCCTAGTGGAGAGCACCCCATGGAACCGTAGCATGAACAGGAATCCCTTTAGGCAACCCGTTGTTGGAGATTCTTACGCACTACATAATTAATCCGCAAGCGGATGGAAATCGCGGTAGTTTTCACCCGGGAGTATTCCAAGGCATCAATTTTATTCCTCAGGGAACGAGGGTAAGGATATCACAATCAGTTGGTAATTCTATCTCTATTATTTAAGATACCAGCTAATATAAATAGCAGGGGAATGGATAATGATATAATAAGATAATAAATGACACACTTAGGAGTGTAAAAGATAAAGCGGGCAAACTTAGATAGTGGGGAGGTCAATGAGACGAGTGTGATGTTCATACAGTAAGTTCAATCAATTACTAAGCTTGAGCTAGAAAATATATGAATGTTAGAATTTTCAAGAACTCCTCGGCGCTCGGCCGATTCACTACAACCCGCTATCAGTTAAGAACACCGGATGATTATGATCATCCTCGATTGGGCTCGACTGGTCTGTGAGACTAACGGAGCAGACTTCGCAAAAACTGATAACACTGGGATGGCAAGGCTGTCACCACCTCCTACCTACCACACCACCGTTGAATCAGGTGCCTATCGAGTCAGAACTAGTTTTAAACACCATGTTTGGTACTAGAGCTGATCACTTGCTCTTGGATCCTTGGGAAATAATCTAATTTCAATACTTATGCAATCCTAAATTTTTTAGCACGAACCCAGACTCGATACCAGACAGACTTAAATAGGGCTCTAATGATTCCACACTCTCAACTATGCGGAATATAAATGCTCAGCTTACATAAAGATTGAACTTGTATTCAATATCAAAGTCTTACAAGGAAAAGGTAAAGATACAAGAGCTATTACCCGAATTCCAGAAGATACTTTCGGAACTCCGAGACGCAGCTCGACTCGACACTAACTCCCAGACTAACTAAGAACTACTTTAGCAAATGACAAAGTGAAGCTCCAAATGGTATGTGTGTTACAAAGTGAGGTGAGGGGTCCTATTTATAACAAACCGGAGCCAATCAGGTGTAGCCACGTAGAGGGACACGTGCCATCTCTACACCAATCAAAGGGGAACCCGAGGGGACATCCAAGTGGCCATCCCACCTTCGGCAACTCCCGGTCTTCGATTTCTCCTGAGATGCTTCTTTGACGGTGTAGATCATCTCGCAATGTCAGTTTTGGTAGTTGGAGCCGTTAAATTATCCTTCCAAGTGGTCCCATGGATCCATTCCAAAGCATTCTCAGCCTCTGGATCAAACTGATGTGTGTGGATGGCTTGGATGACTCCCTTGTGTGTTTCTTGGATCACCAGAGAAAACTCAGTCGATTTGGCGATAAAAGTGGGCCGGCCGGCCTAGGGTAGGCTGGTCGACCGACACTTTTGCCCGGTTTAGCTCTGGTTTCTCCCAAATTGTTGCTGAGGACAAAATCTCACCAAAACTTGTGTAACTTTATTAGTTTAAATAGAATTCAAGCATAAACCTTTATTCCCCCAAATTACTGGAATGTTAGGCTTATGTCGGCGTATAATTTTATATTTTAATGACCACCAGCAGACCCCTCAACTTGAACTTTTGCTCGTCCTTAAGAAAAGGATTCAAAGCCGGACCTGGTGGATCAGGATTGCATCAATATCATTATTTTGCACATATTAAGTTCACAAAATAATACTTCTTTGGTTATTATCATAAATTGGTAGAAGTGTACCCAAAACCTTTATCTCTTATACCCGTAGGGCTTCTAATATTTCAACTTGTCTTGGGTGGTTGGAAGATAGAACAACTCAGACTGAACATCGTCTAGCTACCCCTCGTCTAGGTTAGTTCTCGGAGTTTTTCCATCTTTCAAAATTTAGTTACTCAAATGGTACCCTCGAGTCGCTCAAGTGGTATTTATTTAATCCTCAGCAAGGCCACTGGCCAAAACTATTCCTATCATCCTATGTTCTACACGCTTATATGGAGCTCAAGGTAGGAAAAGAACGACCTACTTAGGTTGCGTATTTTTTTGTTAAGTCAAAAAATGGTCCTTAGTGAAGATTGTGATGCTTCGCATTCCGGTCATTGAAAAAATATTATTCAAGGGTGAGAGAGACAATGGACTCACACGAAAAATGAAGAAACACAAGTGCAAAGATGTGAGGTAGTAATAAGTCCACACATCAAATCTTGTGTTTATGGAACAGTCTTTAAATATGACTCCTTTATTTGAGAAAATCCTTCTTTATGAAACAATTTTTGGAGAGGCAGTTATATATATTTTTTTCGAGGAGACTATAATGTTTCTCCCAATTTGTTCTCTTTTTTTAGCCTCTCAATTATCAAAATAATTGAAGGAGTTCTTTTGCAAATTTTGGAGTCCTGATGGGCAGACTGTATAGGTAGGTATACACAAATGAGGAGTTTGGCTAATTTTGAGTAGTGAAAGAATACCTGACGATAGGAATGCTTAATTCCAATGTGGAAATCAGAATAGCCAGATATGAATAAGGCTAGAACTCAAAGGATACGCAAAAGGAAATGACCGGGTTTGAAGAGTTGCTACTTATTAAGGGCACAATTTTTTTAAAAACTCAGCACAGCCATAAGTGGCTAAATATAGGCTTTAAATTCTTTTCGGTATTTTGCTACGGTGGGAAGAAAAGCCATTGAGGAACTTATCTCTAAATATTTATTAAAATTTTCGTGAATTTTCCTAACTAAAGTTATGAGCTGACTAAGTTCTATACTTAGCTATATCATATCTCACAACAACTTAGATTTGGATCAATATTTTTGCTCCTACTAAGTATAGATTACGGTAGGATCACAACTAATACTAATAAGTGATAAACTACAAAAGAGTACCAATTTGTATACCCAATATTTACATAACAATGATAAAGCAATTTTTCATCATTTCATTGGGTACCAATTTGTATACCCAATATTTACATAACAATGATAAAGCAATTTTTCGTCATTTCGTTGGGTACAAATCAGAGCTTATGCTATTTTATTGAAGGTAAGCAAATTTTTTTGGTATTTTTAGATTGTATAAATTTTTATGGGTTTTCATGTATTTAACTAACTAAAACAATGATATTTTCATGTACACAATAACCAAGCAAAAAAATTTGACATGGCAGCACAAAGGACAATTAACAGGTACAGGTAGGACGAGATGGCATGCAAAGCTTGGTAGAGTAGGATGGCAAGCTACAGCAACATCAACAAGAGCAGAGTAGCGAGTGGGATGAGAGACAACATGTACCTTAATGGGCCGATGGGTCAAAACCCATGTGACGGAATCATGCCGCTAAAGCATCATTGTTTGCTGCCACGACATTCGTGTTGGTTTGGAGGCTAGCGTTAATCTCATGATGGAAGTTGGTGTGTTGGTGCAATGTCTCAGTGACATGCCCCATGTCATCAGCCAGGGTGTCCACCCTGTCTCCCACAAATCGGAGGTCTCTAGCGAATTGTTCCATGAAAGAGGGGTATCTAGCTGATGTGAATTGTCCATCCCTTCCTAAATTGGGAAATTGTCCATATGGATAATGAGATCCCCCCACTTCTTGTTGCCGGGAACTTCCAGCTTCATGTTAGTGAGTGCCCCAACCTCCATGGCTTTTGTCGACGTTTGTTTCACCAGGGGTGTCGTCGGCAATGATTTATATGGGGTTATGCTCTGGATCCAAATTCGATGGTAACACGGAATAAGGGATTATACAGGTTCAGGCCCTCATGGAGGAGGTAATACCCTAGTCCTGTGTTCTGGGATTACGATCTCGTGTATTTTAATGTATGCTGAGATGTGGGATGATCCGATCCAGGCTTCCTTGCCCGCCTTATATAGTGGAGAGGCAGGGTTACAAGGTAGAGTCCTGGTCGGTTACAAGGTAAGATTTCTATTCCTATCTTTCTATCTCGTATGCATTGCCATCCGGGATTACAATCATGCATTCCCTATTCGGGATAGGCTTCTATCTTTGTCCTATCTTGCTGTGCAAGGCAAGTCATGGTTTGGGTCACGCCCTCACGTATATGGCCAGCTCGGCCCACCCCCTGTTGGGTGGTCTTAACGGCACGCCGTGGGTACCCGGGGTCCATGTATTACATAGTAGCCCCCCATTTCTTTACAGTCGAGTTGTCACATTTCTGGATGCGCTCCAACTGAGTCATGCTTCACGCTGAGTGCTTCCAGTTCTTGACATCGCTTCCCAACTGGTTTCCTCTTTAAGTTGAGTGCTCCATGTATACAAGGAGACTGTGAAGGACTCAACAGAGCTCCATGTGTCGGAATTTTTTGAGTGATACCCAGTCCCATTTTAAGGGTACTGGCAGTCGACTCGTTATGAGACGTACCGTTGCGTATATTGGGTTCAGCTGAGTGGGACCTGTTCCTGACTGTCGCGGTGTACAACTAGCAGCCCTCTTTAGAGCATATCCTCGAAACCCTAATCCAGAATCAACTTATGATATCCGGTTCCAAATTTGTGCGGTAAGTAGCAGTCGGCCCAATCACGAAGAATATCATAAGCATTTATCATTTTTTTAATTAATTGAGTAGGTATCCTAGCCCCGTTTAACACAATGACCAGCAGTCGGCCCATCATGGCGTATCATATCTCAGCATAAGTTTCGCTAAGTGGTACCCATACCCGTCTGTCGCAGTGTATAGCTGGCGGCTCTTGTTAGAGCATACCCTCAGAACCTTAATCCCCAACTCATATGTTGGTTTTAGGTTAGTTTGGTAAGTATCACAGTTCCATTTTAATATGGTAACTAGCAGTTGGCCTTCTGCGAGGCATACTTTACCCCAAGATAGGTTAAGCTGAGTGGTACATGTACTCATCTGTTGTGATGTACAACTGTTGGCTCTCTTAAGCGTACCATACCTTAGGCTAAACTTTAATTGAGTAGTACATGTTCCCACTTATCATGGTTTACAGCTGGCGGCCCACTTAAGGTGCACTACTGTTTTTAGAAGCCTATGCGTCGTTCCCGCGCATTGCAAAAGGCTCCACCTCTTTGTCTGCACCTTGACCTGTCTTGCGCTTCTTTAATCGATCGTGCCCATCATCAATGCATCTTACCATCATCAAATTCGATATGGCTTCGAACTGTTACAATGAAAAAAATCGAAACAAAGGATCCAAAATCCAAAGCGACGCTTCACCTCCCTCGCCATATAAAAACCCAAGGCTTTTACTGTGGTTCCTCAACCGACCTCAGATCTAGTTTTTCACCATCTTCCCTTCTAGTCCTCCCTTCTCCGTGGACTCTCCACCGCGCCCGGCTCCCTCGGCTGAGATCCTAGCCTCATCACCGATCACCACGGCCCCGCGCCCGACATCCCTCTCATGTCTTTGATTGTCATGGAGGTGACGCCAGATGCAATGGAGACTCTGTTGGTGCAGGCAGTGATTGATGCCGGCACCGAAGAGACTCTCGTCTTCAACTTTGGAGATGAGGAAGAGCTTCCTCCCTTCCCAGCCCCTCCCACCGAGGCGGAGCTATGGGCGGACTTCGACGCCGCCATGGAAGAGTACATGGAGGATCAGGCGGCCGAAAAGGCCGCTGTCACCGCCGCCATCGCCAAGCCCAAAGAAGGGGTCAAGCCCCCGGATGGCGACACTGATGCTGCCAAGGAGGACAGCTTCGGCGACGACACCACTACCTCCACCAGCACCTAGGAGGATGGTGCCGGCGGCGGTGTAGTAGTAGCTTAGTTTTTAGATTTTATTATCTTGTTTTACTTTCCTTCTTTTGCTCCAATGCTGAGCCTTAGCTCACTATGTAGTCGTTTGTCCTTTTATAATCAGCTTCTAAAAAGCTGCCCCAATGAATAGAAGTATTATCCATGATCTCCATGTGTGCATCCCTCTTGAATTACTTGGACCAAAACACATCACTGACCTTTGACTTGCAGTGGCCGATCGACAGTTTTATTGTAAGATGCATGTTGATTCTAGCCGAGTGGACCCTGATCTGACTGGCTCGATGCTTTATTGGCAGTTTATCCAAAACACGCTCCGCGCACAACTCAGCCGAGTGGTTTCTGTGCCTGATCACGGCCTTCAACCAACGATGAAGTCGCCGAGTGGTTACTATGCCCATTTTCTGACTTATAGACCCAATTAGGACATTTCGCTGAAATTCAAGCCCCAAGCCCAAATTGTCTGTGAAAGTTGGAACTGTTCCCACTCGAATAGGGAAATTTGGCTCTGTGGTTTTTGAATCCCGGGTCCGAAACAAACTACATGAATTTAGGCTCCATTTTTGCCTCGTGACTCCTTATCTTCCAAGCCTCATCGCCTAATAAAAAAACTCCCAAAGTAAATGGGGGCGCTGGCTTCTAGATTTGAGACAGGATGAAGAAGCTTTACTTCTCCATTCCATTCAGGACATCCAACAAGGGCTGACACCAAGAATGCTTTTACTGTGCCAACGCCGATCCTTCTCTACCTTCCTTCGTCGGGCTCAGGCCCAAAGTCTCTACCTCGTGGTCCTCAGTCCCCTCGGCCGACGAAATGGGTCAAGTCCCCGAGCTTTTGGATATAATTGGTAAGCGCAAGACAGAGGGCCTAACTGGAATCGGGATTATCCTCAATTTTTCCCGTCGCTGGGTGCAGTCTCTGAAGGAGCGTGTTCACCTAGGTTTTGAATTTTCCAGGACAACAATTCCACCCGGGAAATTCCCGAGCATGTACCAGAGGAGGTGCTGCAAGCTCGACTGGCTGAGCTTTTTGCTCCGAGCCCCCACGTTCATAACGAGGGTTGTCCAAGGCCCTTCAATGTCACGGAGCTCCCACCGGAGGTAAGTGCTAGATGAGCATTTAGTACTCGCCCTTCAATATCAAGATACTCATCTTCTGAAGCTTTGTACACTGTCATTTGTAGGACCGGCATGCTTTATTTTCCAATGCTCCGCTTCCTAACTTGCCTCAACTTAAAGATTCGAGGCGAAAACGACCTGCAAGCGACTCAGCCGAAGATCCGAGTGCCAAGAAGGACAAGGGCCCCTCAACGAAGAAACCGACGAGCAAGCCTTCTAGCCCTCGGTGCGTATTCATGGTCCCGACATTCCGGCGCTCTGCAACAAAGCGCCCAGCTTCGCCTCCATCGCACGACGACACTCCACCAGTCCGCCCTCAGTGCCTAGTGCACAAGATGTGCGCCCCGACAAGCGGCACAACCGCTTGGAGAGGCTCCAGTATCAAAATAAAGAAATTCAACAGTTACTTTCGTATTGACTCTTCATTCTTGCTTTATTGTGGTCATGTCTTGATCATTTTCCTTGCAGGGATCCTTCTGCGGAGGTCCCCATGGACTAGGGATTTGTGAACCCGTAGGAGGCGGACATGCCAGAAGGTATGACCGAGCCGGAGAACCGACTGCCTCTTTACCTAGGGACACCAAAGGCGCCACTGAATTTGCATCTCCATCTTTGCCGCCTCCCCAGGATCAACTCGAAGATGCCCCCGCATCGGAGTATGCGGGACCATCTTCCAACATGGCTCCTGCTGTGGAGCCAAAGGATTTTGAGCCATCTGACTCCAGTGTCAAGCCTTCCGTTAAAGAAATCCCACGGGAGTCTCACGCTCTTCCCCTTCCTCAAGCCACATTCAAAGCTCAATGGCGTAAAGAAAATTTGGAATGGGAGATAATTGACGACGATGAAGAGGGGAGAGAGCGACAGGAGCTCTACTATACCCTAAAGTGTGTCGAGCTACTTGATGTAAGCCATTCTTCTGCTTCTGCCTCTATTTGCACCACTGTTGATGATATTTATGCCAATTAGAATTAATCCGCAAGCGCACGGATATCGCAGTAGACCCCGGAGTATTACAAAGGCATCAATTTCCCCGAAGAACAAGAAGACTCTAGTTTCTAATATTGACTTGGCCGGATAGATATGGTGGAATGACGAAAGTGGGGTAAGATATTTTGGGTCGACAGGTTCTACTAGAGGTACACACTAGTCAAGAGAACAAGGATAATGTGGAAAACATAGACCCCGGGTATCCACATGGCGGGCCTAAGAGACCACCCGACAGGGGATGGACCAAGTCGGGTGGATAAGGACGTATACCACTCGGACTCTAGAAGGCTTGCCCGGCAAGGAAAGAAGTCTATTCCTAATTAATAGGGAAGATATACTTGTAATCCCGGATAACTACTAGAGGATAGAGATAGGAATCCTACCTCGTAACCGACCAGGACTCTATCTTGTAACCCTACCCCCACTATATAAGGCGGGCAGGGAGCTCCCTGGTTCGGCAGAATCACATAACTTCATCCTGCATCTTGATCACCATATAATCCCAGAGCACAGGAAGTAGGGTATTACCTCCGTTGAGGGCCTGAACCTGTATAAACCCGTGTCTTGTGCTACCATCGAGTTTGGATCTTGTGCATCGCCCCATAAGGTATCACTCGGCTCTTCAGCCAAAACCAGTGGTACGCCCCATGTTGGGTCGCTAGCTGTACATCGCAAGACGAGTACAGGTATCACTCGGCTCTTCAGCCAAAACCAGTGGTACGCCCCATGTTGGGTCGCCAGCTGTACATCGCAAGACGAGTACAGGTATCACTCGGCTCTTCAGCCAAAACCAGTGGTACGCCCCATGTTGGGTCGCCAGCTGTACATCGCAAGACGAGTACAGGTATCACTCGGCTCTTCAGCCAAAACCAGTGGTACGCCCCATGTTGGGTCGCCAGCTGTACATCGCAAGACGAGTACAGGTATCACTCGGCTCTTCAGCCAAAACCAGTGGTACGCCCCATGTTGGGTCGCCAGCTGTACATCGCAAGACGAGTACAGGTATCACTCGGCTCTTCAGCCAAAACCAGTGGTACGCCCCATGTTGGGTCGCCAGCTGTACATCGCAAGACGAGTACAGGTATCACTCGGCTCTTCAGCCAAAACCAGTGGTACGCCCCATGTTGGGTCGCCAGCTGTACATCGCAAGACGAGTACAGGTATCACTCGGCTCTTCAGCCAAAACCAGTGGTACGCCCCATGTTGGGTCGCCAGCTGTACATCGCAAGACGAGTACAGGTATCACTCGGCTCTTCAGCCAAAACCAGTGGTACGCCCCATGTTGGGTCGCCAGCTGTACATCGCAAGACGAGTACAGGTATCACTCGGCTCTTCAGCCAAAACCAGTGGTACGCCCCATGTTGGGTCGCCAGCTGTACATCGCAAGACGAGTATAGGTACCATTTCATCAAAATCAAAGTGATGCGCCTTACGAAGGGCCGACCGCCAAAACTCCGGCAATCCCGGGCTGGGTATCACTAACAACTCTCTATGAGTCCTTCACAGTCTCTTCGCAGATAACAGGCAGAAGCTAGTCGGGAAGGAGCAGCAACAATCTACAAGCACTCGGCATGAAGCATGACTCATCCAAGGTGCGACAAAGAAGAGCAGCAACTCGACTCGACTATGAAGCACTCGGAGGCTACTGTGGAAAACATAGACCCCGGGTATCCACACGGCGGGCCTAAGAGACCACCCGACAGGGGATGGACCAAGTCGGGTGGACAAGGACGTATACCACTCGGACTCTAGAAGGCTTGCCCGGCAAGGAAAGAAGTCTACTCCTAATTAATAGGGAAGATATACTTGTAATCCCGGATAACTACTAGAGGATAGAGATAGGAATCCTACCTCGTAACCGACCAGGACTCTATCTTGTAACCCTGCCCCCCACAATATAAGGCGGGCAGGGAGCTCCCTGGTTCGGCAGAATCACATAACTTCATCCTGCATCTTGATCACCATATAATCCCAGAGCACAGGAAGTAGGGTATTACCTCCGTTGAGGGCCTGAACCTGTATAAACCCATGTCTTGTGCTACCATCGAGTTTGGATCTTGTGCATCGCCCCATATATAATCATTGCCGACGATAACCCCCGGTTAGCTACCAGTCGACAGATAATCCACACACAATTGCTACCCTGTATCGGAGCTCGGCCGATTCACTACCACCCACTATTAGTTAAGAACATCGGATGGCTATGATCACTCCGATTGGGCTGAGGCTAACAGGGTGGATTCCACAAACTGCCACACGAATTGCAGGGCTATCACCACCTAGTACCTACCGCTCAGGCGTTGAAACAGGTGTCTATTGGGTACTAACTAGTCTAGACACCACGTCTATTCCTAGCAGTACTACGTATCAAGGACATTACTCGATACGCACTCCCACTAAACTTGGCACTAATATCTATTGTGACACCCAAGCATAAAGATTTAGCACTCAAGATCTAGCACGAGATTAATACCAACAGAGAGACAATGTATAAGAAATAAACTTGTTTTATAAATAAAGGATAGAACTATGTGTCACCGATAAAATACGAAGCAGAACTCACACCTGAGTTCAGCTCTGGAGCTCTAGTGGAGGGTTGCCGACATGTCGGCTTCTCAACACTACTTCTCCTCTCTCACCTACTCTACTTGATATATGGGCAGCATAACGCTGCTTTTTATTCTTCCCGGACTTCCCCATGCCTTGTAAATGAGGAGAGGGGCTCCTTTTATAGCCAGAGTGTGCCACATAGTGGGACACTTGTCACCTCTTCAATATCCAAAGGAGGATCCGAGCAGGATTTCCCAGGGGGTGGGCCGGCCCAAATCGGTCGGCCGACCGGGCTTCGGTCGATCCCGGCCCTCGGTTTCGCAATGGGTCCCTCTTTAATGGTGTAGATCATTCCCTTATGGCGGTTTTGGCAGTTGAGGCCGGTAAAACTAACTTTCTTGTGGGCCAAGTGATCCAAGTGTGAAGGAACTGCAACCATTCTATCAAATCGACGTGCATGGACACTAGGGATAGCCTCCTTTTGTGCTTCTAGGATCCCTGAAGAAAAAACAGTCCCAGCTTGGGCCAGGTGCCAGACGGACGACACTATCCCTGTCGACCGACTGGGGTTTTCTACGATTTTGGTCCAATTTTGCTCAGTAGGTCTCTAGAGACACAAACTTACCAAAACTTGTGAAACTTTGTTAAATTGCACATTTTTAGTCCATGTTCTTTCATTTGGGAGCTATGTTGATGGTCGGAAGTGTATGAATAGTTATATAAATTGACTGTTAACAACCATCTCTTTCTTCCACATTTCTCGTTTTCAGAATATGAAGCAGTGCTCCAAAAGGAAGTCTGCATTCTTCCGCGAAATGCTCCCCAAAGTGGAAAAGCTCAATAAATATGCGGCCGATGCGTGGATTCCCAAGCGAAGGCCGATATATTGATGCGAGAGTTGTGAGCCTGTGCGTTAGCATTATGGGACAAGAAGATATAAATGATTAGCCGTGTGACAGGTGGGTCTTTTGATCTGAGTACTCCGAGAACACACTTCATGCTACACTTCACCTTCTTCGTTCCTTTGGCCAAGCATGGGATCATACCATCATCCAGCTCCGTAGTCAGTACTCCGCGCTGGAGAAGGAGGAGTTCTAGGCTCGACAAGGCCCAACGGGAACCGGAAGGCATGGAACCTTTCTCAAACCGTCTCTGTTTCCATGCTTGTCAGATATCTGGTAACGACTCTGTCCTGCCCTCAGAGTACAAAAAGAAGATGAAAATGCAGTTTGACATACTCAATGGAAAGATCAAGTCTGTGGATGCGGCCTATGAACAACTTCGTGAGGCCTTCGAACCCTTGCAGAAGCTTTTGCTGCCAAAAGATGTAGGGCCGAGCAACACAAGCCAGGTCATGAATCAACTGAAGGAAGCGCCGGAGAGGCTCAAGGTTCACTTGAAGGAGATGGCGATAACTAGTGCTAGCCAAGCTTTGGCCAATGTAAAGTCTCTGTATACTCGGGTGGAGCTCAACGCTATCAAGGAAGGCTTCGCCCGCACCGTTAGTGATGATCAGGTGGACGCTCTTATGGAGGAGGTCCGTGATATTTCTGCTACTCTGGCTAAAAATTTAGACCTGAGTCCCCAGTGAAAATTGTACCGATAGGACCTAGATAGTTCTGAAAACTTGGATGTTTTTCGTTTATTACTTAATGCTTTCTCAATTATAGACTATTCTGATTCTCGTGAGTGGGTTTCGTTTCATATAATCATTCCGCCCGACTAGTCTAGCCCCAGAGCTCTTAGAAGTTTGCTCGAAGCTTTTCCCATGTGAGCCGAGTGGCTTAGAGTTCGTCAATTTTTGGGTTTGAGCTCCATTACTTAGAATAACCACTCAAAAGAATAAAAAAGATTAAGAAACGTGTGCATATGCACACCAATTAGGTGTAGCCCCCGACTTACTACGTAGCCGAAAACTAGGCTTGGTAGCAAGTCAAGAGTTAACCCAAATCGGGTTTGTAACACTCAAAAATTGGCCCAATTTGATATCCATTCAAATTAGGATTTAAATTCAAATTCAAAATTATCGAAAATCGCGGGAATTCAAAAATTTTAAAGGAAATAGGTGAAAATCACCAAGCTCTCGGATTGGGCTCCGTTTGGGCCGAACGTGGGCCGAGTCTCGGTCCATCTCTCTCTCTTGCTCTCTGCTTCTCTCCCCAGCACAGCACACCGACGCCGGCGCCGCTTCTCCTCTGCACTCCACCTCGTCGGTTGCATGAAGCCAAGCTGCGCTGGAGCAAGCTTCTCTTGACACGTAGTCGTCACCGCCTAGCCCCTCGTCGTGCTGGCCTCGCTGGGACCCTCCTCCGCCGCCCCTCACCGGGTATAAAACCCTAGACACCTTCACCTCTGCTCGGTTTCCTTCGGATGAGCCACCCCGAGCACTATCATCTAGCCCTCTTTGCTCGCGAAGCCTTCTGAAGGTCACCAGCCGACACACAAGCCGCCGGAGCCACCGTGCCGGCCGGAATTTTTTCGCCGGAGTTGAGCCGAGCCGAAGTCCCCGCCGTCGATTTCTCCTTCATCGATGCTTTTCCTTCTAATTCTTCTCGACTAAAGGTTCCTCACCATATAACGGTCATTTCCCCTCAACTAATTTGATCAGATCCTCGTCGGAGCTCGCTCCGTGTCGTCTCGGGGTCGTGCATCGCTACGTTGTCTCGGGTTCGCTCCGACCTCAGAAAAGCCACGGTGAGCATCATTGCGACTCCTTGAAGCTCTTTCATGCATTAACTTGCGACCTCAGAAAAGCCACTGTGCCGCCGTTGCGTGTAATCCCGAAGGCGCCGCCGCTGTGGCTCGCCGAGCCGCCGTGTCCGACCGCCGCCGGCCGTGTAGATGGAACCATTAGAAGCGCGCCGTCGATGCGAATCTGTAGAGCCCAAGAACGTCCAAAACGGAGGACCGTACCTTCCGCAATCGCTGATTCTTTCCACGGGCTGCGCGCTGGACAGAGGTAGAAGACGTGCTGACGTCATGTTGACGTCAGCGACTAGTTGCATTTGATTTCAAAATTTGATAAAGAGTTTCGGTTTATTAAAAATAGAAGAAGACTTCTAAAAATTATGATAAATTTTGTAAAATACTAGATACGAGTCCAGTAAAAATATAGCTTTGCATATTTTACTATAAAATTTTTATATAAAATTAATAATCCGATTGCTTTAGTATTTACTAGTTAACATAGCAAATCAACTCCACAATTTCCAAAATAATTACAGAAAATACTAGATTTAGTCTACATCATAGGAAAAATATAATTTTGGCACTAACCTATAGGAGTTTTTATAAACAAATGAAAGTAGCTATTTAAAGGCCTTATTTATTAATTTAAAATGCGAATCAATGGTATTTATAAAATATAAAATATAGCCTTTTAAAATACTAGGTAGAACATCCTCGCTGTAGTTGTGTTGTCTGGAGCCGTAAGCTAGCAAAGTCGCCGTTTGATGTTGAGCACAGTCATTTAATTCCGAGCCGTTTTGCCACTGCCGGCAATAGCGCCGTCGTGTCTAATCACCATTGGTCATGCTGTAGGTACTAGTAGACGTGCATTGTTTCACTGACCTGTAGGTATGATCTTTAGCCAATGGCATAGTCCCTAGTGCAGGTGAGCCTCAGTTCTCTTTTCGGGTTCGCGCGCAGGCGAGAGGTTAAAGATGATGACGTCATCACGACGTCATCGGCCCTAGCACTGTGTAAACGAGGAACCGTTGGGACCCGCTTGCCAACTTCTCTCCATGTCTATTCCGCTCCTCTACGTTTGGTGCTAAGTCGCTATCCAGTGGCCTTGGCCCCTCACGTCGGGTTAAATGAAGGCGAATTTCTCTTAGACGTCTTTGACGTGGCCACCTAGCGTGCTCGCGCTGCGGCAGGCCGCTTGGCCAAATGGGTCGTTTCGACCTGCCGCGCTGCGTCGGTTTGGGCCGCTTGGTCTTTGCATGCCTCGCACAGTAATGGGCTTGGCCGTTACTATTCCAGCTATTTCCTAGTGAATACTAGGAACTCTCCACACCCTAGGAAAATTATGAAATTAGGTGTTGGACTATAGAAGAGGCTCTCAATATATTAAAGAAGACTTAAATACAGCTAAATTCACCTTTTCCCAAATAAGAATTATACTTAGGGGTATTTTAGTAATTTTGCCCTTATCAGCCTCAGACCACTAGCTTAGCATTTTCGTCGACGATCAACGCCTAGCCCTGCATTTGCATTCGCAATTCATTAAGGATATTTTATAATTCGGGATCTCTGCTTTTATAGAAGATTCGGTTCCGGAGGAAGGATATCTGGAAGCTAGTCAAGTGCACTCATCTGATCCTCAAGGTGAGTTAACACTATAGCCCATACTTATACCCAGTTTTCAAAGATATCTTGTTTTAAACATATAAAGTGCATGCTTTCTATGCTTTGATAATGCCTACTCGTTAATCATGATAATATCATGCCCTGTCCTTGATGAGTATGTTTTCAATCAACATGATTCCTTGATGTCATGTAAGCTTGACTGTCCACATAAAATATAAAATATTTAGACTCTCTAGTCTTGGGTAAAAGCTGCTTAGACATGCTTAGGTCTACTGATTTAATCGGTTAACCAATCCCGTACTAGTAAGCCAAAACTTACCGGTGGACATGATACATTATACACCTTGATCATGATGGGCTTTGTGTTGCATGATTGAATTGCTGTTGTGAGGTTTATTGTCTGGGGTATGTGAAAACGGAAAATGTGGATGGGAATGATGGAAGAGAAGGGTGATGGGCAGGGTGGACCCAGGAAATATGCACGATATACCTATGTAAGAGGTATGCATAAGAAAGGTGGAACCCAGATGGAGTTTGGGCTCGTCTGGAAGGGTGTTCATGTGTGGACATAGCGGGAAACCGTCGACCATTGTACTGTGTGCTTGCAGTGGTCCCTTACACCACAACACGTGGCCATCGCGCGGACGCGCAGGATTGGTGTCTATGTGACGCATTAGGCCCCGTGAGCCTTTTAACCAAGTCCTGAGGTGAAGGAGTTTGGGCCGTCTCTTGCGAAGAGATCTGACCTGTCTACCGGGGTGAACGCCACTAGTTCGCTGGAACTCGAGAAAGATAGTGGTCCACAAGTGATCTGACCTGTCTACCAGGGTGAACGCCAGTGACCAATGCCATCCGTGAAACAGCAATCATTGAGTTGGGTTAGGTCACTAGTTCACTGAACTCGGGAAAGATAGTGGTCCGCAACGGGGTTTGCTGACCCGGAATGATGGTGGGAGAAAGATGATGGGACGCGGGTTAAAAATGTAGAGGGTGCCTATGTGGCATGAGTATGGTGCCTGTGTGGCGTGAGTATGGTGCCTTTGTGGCGTGAGTTATGAAACTTTGATATAATCTTTCGTCGATATTTTTTTGGAGATGTCCTTTCGAAAATGGCTAAGTATAGGATTTTATATATGTTATTTCAAAAATTTGCTTTTTTGCAAAGAAAATAACCATGAACTCCAATATATAGCCTTTATCACTATTATGCATTAAGGATGGTGTTAACTTGCAAGTGCGGTTTGATTGCGCACTTACCCTCGCACCCACTCACTCTTTTAGATTTTGGAGACCATGAAGATGGAGGTTACGCGTACCGCAAAGATGGAGATCCAGTGTTCGATGATCCTGGCTAGATATAGGCTCTCTTGCAGTCTGGAGGTCACATACATAGACTAGGATCTTCACTTAAAATCATGGTGTAGCTTCCACCTGAATAACATCTTTATTGTAATATAACTGTCTACAAGATATACCGATGTATTTAGTACCAACACTCGGAAATCATGTTCATCTTGTAATATATATTTCGTTCAATATTGTATCTGATAATCCAGCTATGTGATGTGTGGCACTAGTGTACTGATCCAGGGACTAGTGCTGTTCCACAGAACGGGTTTCAAAGGTAAGCAAATTTGAGGCCCCGTCAGGGTTCATAATGGAAAAGCCTTTATTTATTAAACAAGATAACTTAGTACATAAATTCAATTATAAAAGCGACGTAACTGGTTTATGTTCCACAAGTTATCAACAGCTGTGTCGTCCTCACGCCTGGGCCTGTAAGCCCCTGAGCGTGTCAATTCATCAACGATGTAAGGGCATTCCCAACTTGGGGATAGCTTATGCTCGCTTTTCTGATTCCTTCGTAACATCAGATCTCCTTTGGAGAAAGTGCAGTCGAACATTGCGATCGTGATAGCGACACAATCCCTAAAGGTATTTGGCCGACCGGATCATTGCGACGTCTCTAACCTCCTGCAGTCGGTCAAGGTCTTCAAGTCGGCTGGCGTCCGATTCTTCTTGCCTGTAACTCTGAACCTGCGGGGATGTGAATTCAAGCTTGGTAGGTAAGACCGCCTCAGAGGCATGTACGAGAAAAATAGGTGACTACCCGGTCGTCCTGCTGGCAGTGGTCCTAAGACCCCAGAGTACCGACATCAATTATTTGACCCATCGAATAGCATATAGTTTAAGACGATAAAATGTCCTTACTTTTAGCCCTTGAAGCACTATGCCATTGGCTCGTTCGACCTGTCCATTGCTTCACAGGTGCGCTACAGAAGCGAAACAAATTTTGATGCCGAGTTCCTCACACCATCTTGAAATTCGCCACTCTTGAAATGAGCGCCATTGTTCGTGATGATTTTATTTGGTACACCAAATCTGACGATGATCTATTAAAATAAACTCCCTTGCTTTAGCGAACGTGACATTGACAACTGGTTTGGCTTCAATCCATTTTGAGAATTTATTGACGACAACAAAGAGATGAGTGAAACCTCCTTGCATCTTTTTCAAAGGCCCAGCCATGTCAAGCCCCCAGGCGGCAAATGGCCAAGTGATGGGAATGGTCTACAGCTCTTGAGCCGGCATATGTACTTGTCGAGTGAAAAACTGGCAACCTTCACATGAGCGGACAATGTCCTTGACATCAGTTACGATGGCCGGCCAGAAAAACCTAATGGTAAGCCTTTCCGACTAGTGTAGTGGACGTTGCGTGATGCCCGCAAATTCTCAAGTGGATTTCCTTGAGGAGATCCTTTCCTTCTTGTTCTGATATACACAGCCGTAGCACACTGGAAGCGCTCTTCCGATAGAGCTCCCCTCTGACAACAGTGTAACTATGACTCCGCCTTGTAATGCATTCTAGCTGTGTGCGGTCATCGTGGAGCTTATCCCTTAATAGATAGTCTAAATATGGAATCGCTCAATCTGGATTGATAATCATTACTTCCATCTCAGATTGGTTGTCTTCTGGTTGACTCGGCTCTAATTGCGACTTAATGAAAGGTTTATGAAGTGTCTCGATGAACACATCGGTCGGGACCGTTGCCTGAGTGGATCCCATCTTGGCGAGCTTGTCTGTGGCTTCGTTATCACGACGGAGCACATGTAGTACCTCTAGCCCATTGAACTTGTCCTCCAACTTCCGCACCTCTTGGCAATATGCTGTCATGTTTTCGCCGATGTATGACCAGTATTTTTGTACTTGGTTGACCACGAGCTACGAATCTCCACGAACTATAAGTCATCGAATGCCAAGCGATATGGCGATACAGAGCCCATGGATGAGTGTGTCGTACTCAGCGGCGTTGTTTGATGATTGGAAGTGGATTTGAATAACGTATTTGAGCTGTTCTCCGTTTGGAAAGATAAGTACTATACGAGCCCCCGCGCCGAGAATCGTCAAAGTACTTTGTCCAGTACTCCAACTCGTCGACAGGCGTGGGAACCTGTGATTCCACCCACTCGACAACAAAGTTGGCGAGCACTTGTTATTTAATGGTTGTCCGTGATTTGAACGAAATGTCGAAAGCTCCAAGTTCGACTGACCACTTTGCAATTCTCCTGGTGGCTTCCCTATTGTGAAGTATATCCTCGATGATTGTATTTATTTTTTTGGGTTAGCCTCGATACCGCGATGTGACACAATAAAGCCAAGTAGCTTTCCTGAAGGAACCCCGAAAGCGCATTTCTCGGGATTCAACTTCATTCTATAAGCCCTGAGGCTTTGTAATGTTTCAGACAAATCGATGACAAGGTCCTCTTTCTCTCGAGATTTGACGACGACATCACCAACATATGCTTCCACGTTTCCTCCAAGCTGAGTGTGAAAAAACCGCTGTATAGCGCGCTGATAGGTGGCACCAGCGTTTTTCAGCCCGAACGGCATTGTGATATAACAAAAAGCTCCACATGGTGTGATGAACGAGGTCTTGAAGCAATCATCCTCTTTTAGACTAATCTGATGATACCCTCATTAGGCGTCTAGAAAACACAGTAGCTCGCATCCGACGGTTGAGTCCACCACTTGGTTGATCCGAGGCAGCCCGAATGGATCCTTAGGGCACGCTTTGTTGAGGTCGTTATAGTCGACACGCATGCGCCAACTTTTGTTTTTCTTACGCACCAGGACCGGGTTCGTCAACCAGTTGTAATGATATACTTCTTTTAAGAAACCAGCAGCCAAAAGCTTGGTGATCAACTTCCCGATTGCGTCACGACGATCTTGTGCGAACCGCCAAAGCCGCTGCTAGAACGGCTTTGCTTTCTCATCAACATTCAGAGAGTGCTCGATCACCTCCCTCTGGACTCCTGGCATATCAGTCGGTTTCCAAGCAAAGACGTTCCTGTTTTCTTGGAGGAAGGTGACGAACGTGTCTACCAACTTGCGGCCGAGCCTAGTCCCGATCAAGGCCGTTTTGGTCGAGTCTGACGGGTCGAGGGCTATTTTATTGGTTCCTTCATCTAGCTTGATGGACGTTTTGTATTGCTTCTTTGCTGGAACAACGCCTTCATCTTCTAGGGTTGTAACCGCCACTCGGATCTTGTCCAATTCCGCGGACGCCTCTAGAGTTTGGGCTAGTTCATAGCTCTCCTGGTCACAGACAAAGGATTGCTTGACATCGCCGCATATTGTGATGATGCCCTTTGGTCCTGGCATCTTGAGCACCAGATACATGTAGTGGGGGACCACCATGAACCTGGGTAACCCCAGCCTTCCCAAGATGGCGTGATATGCCATCTCGAAATCTGCAACTTCAAAATTTATGAGTTTGGTCTGATAATTCTCCTTTGTTCCCAATGTAACGGGTAGAGTAACCTGTCGAGGTCTTGGGGATTACCCCGTGAAACGGCGATGAGCCCTGCTGTAACTCGGAGCGAGGAATTTTCATGTCATCGAAGGCCTTGGAGAAGAGGATATTTAGCCCACTTCCTCCATCGATCAATACCTTCTTGAGTTTGATGCCGCGGATGACAGGGTCCAGTACCAAAGGGTACCTCCTTGGATACGGTATATGATCAAGGTGATATGAACGGTTGAACGTGATTGGAACCTCGGACCATATTAAGTACCGGGGGGTCACCGGCATGACTGCATTGATCTCCTGATCAGTAAGCTTTTGCTTCCTCTTGGACTCATATGTTGCCGATCCTTCGAATATGTAATTGAGCTCACGTTCCGCTTCTTGGTAGTTATTAGCTGGAGGGTCACGCTTCTTGTTAGCTTCCTCGATGTCAGGATCCGACTGCTTCCTGAGCGAACTTTTTCAAGGTGAAGCAATATTTGGCCATGTGCTTCCCTTTGGGATTACAAGGTCAAGGTGCGTCCATCACCCCATCATAATCTTCCTTGCGCGGCAGTCGGGGTCGACCACGATCCGCAGTCGCGACCATCTTTTTGCCCTTTCTCTTCTTTTGTTTGGAGGACTTGGACTGATCCTTTTTTTCATTCTAGTTATTGCTATGCGAGGACTTCTTTGTGACATGACGAAAATTTTCCCTTTTTCAGTCCGTTTTCTTAGCATAGGAAAGGAAAAGAAAGAAAAGATGGAATGGATTGGGTTGAGCCTCAGAGTCATGAAAATTCGGCAAATCCCATTTCGGAAAACATAAATTCAATTTCTTGAGATTTGGGCGGTCATCCTAGCACTCGGCTAGAGCGTCCGAAGCGGTGGCATAACGATCTGCCTTGGCGAATATCTCCTTTATCGTGGTGGGAGGTTTCCTAGACATCTTCTTAATCATATCGGGATCACTGAGCCCTTTCTGCAAAGCCGAGATAACGACCGCGTTTGAGACGTCCCGTATCGTTTTCTTCTTCTGCATGAAGCGCTGGATGAATTCCCAGAGGGACTCGCTTTTCTTCTGATGCAAATGGTATAGATCCCGTGGCGTCCCAGGCCTCTCATAAGTGCCTTGCAAGTTTGCGATGAACTGCTCATAGAGGTCTCTCCAGGAATCAATAGAATTCTCGAGGAGCCCCGTAAGACATGCTTGAGCTGATGGGGTGAGTGTGACAGGCAAGTAATTCGCCATCACTGTTTGATCACCACCGTCCGCCTTAATAGCTAGAGCGTAGACCTGTAGCCATGCTTCCAGAACTCTTTCTCCATCGAATTTGGTGATGCCCTTAGGATTAAATCATTCAGGCCAAACCACTAGGCGAAGCCGAGCAGTGAACGCGCGGATCCCGTTGATGAACCCATCATTGTAGCGTGGAGGTTATCATCGTGACGATCTAACTTTGCGATAGTCGCAATCGCACCAATCACCATAACGGTTTCTACACATGATCATCAGGGTGGATGCCGAAGTGTTCGCAGTCATCGTCTTGGCGGCGTTGCTCGTCATCCTCCCACTCTTGAGATCGCGCCTGAGGTCACCATGGTCATCCCCATGGTGGTGGGACTCGTGCCGAGTACGCTCAACCCGACTGGTGGTCGTTCGGTTGTTGGTCCGAGTGTGCCTTGGCCCGGATCTGGTTGCTTGTGTTTAATTGCAGCCGCCGTCACCGCGGCCTTAATCGACGCCACGATCGGCGTAGCGGGGTTGTCGACTGGGATCATCAGACTCAAGCTGTCGAGTGTTTTGGAGAAGGCAATGTTCTGCTGTGGCGTATGGAAGACGGCTTTGTCCCCCATCTTGGTTGCATCATGTGTTCATTGACGTTTCGGGCCCTAGCTCGGAGAGACCCAGCGCGGTCGTCACGACGAAGACGATCTGCGTCCGCCGCTTCTTCATTTCAATGGTGCCGGGACTCGGTCCTTTGGTCTTTGATGACATAGATTCCAGGACAGCATCCTGTGCTACTCACCGACTCAGTTTATGAGTGAGAGAAACGGAGAGTTGGGGCGTGTTTGATGTTGAATCCGCGTGGATCACCGGCGACGACGCCTACCATCCGAGATTCACTTTCGGTTGGTTGCTCTTCGTATCCGAATTGAGAATTGATCCCCCGGCACATTATCTGCTGGTATGTGGCGGCGGAGTTTCTCAACCAAAACGGGAGCCTAAATGCAGGGACGTCAGAGTTCTTCAAACCAAAGAAAGCTTTGGGCTGGTCATTGTTTAAGCCCTTGCAGGTTTGGATCTGATTCGATCCGGCAGGAGAAATCTTGTTGGTGTAGTTGACGGAGTCGGTGCAAGATCAGATCTAGCATGGATATGAAAGAGCTCGCCGAAGTTGTTGGTGATGAACTCCAGGCTCCCGAAACGGAAAGTCTGGCCGGCGGCGAGGGTGGCACCGATTCCATTGGTTGTTGCCATCGAGCGAAATTGATCTTGACGCTGCCCTACCTGGTGCGCCAACTGTCGATGTTTGTTTCACCAGGGGGTGTCGTCGGCAATGATTTATATGGGGTTATGCGCTGGATCCAAACTCGATGGTAACACGGGACAGGGGACTATACAGGTTCAGGCCCTCGCGGAGGAGGTAATACCATAGTCCTATGCTCTGGGATTACGATATCATATATTGCAATTTATGATGAGATGCGGGATGATCCGATCCAGGGTCCCCTACCTGGCTTATATAGTGGGGAGCAGGGTTAAAAGGTAGAATCCTGGCCAGTTAGAAGGTAAGATTCCTATTCCTATCTTTCTATCTCGTACGCATAGCCATCCGGGATTACAATCGCGCATTCCCTATTTGGCATAGGCTTCTATCTTTGTCCTATCTTGCCGTGCAAGTAGGGATGGCAATGGGTCTGGGTCCTCCGGGTCCAGCTTCCGTGGACCCGGACCCGAGACCCGAGACGTAGACCCAGACCCAGAGGTGTGCATGGGTCCAAACCCGGACCCAGACCCAGACCCGATGGGTACCCATCGGGTCTAGCCTCTGCGCTAGAACACAGAGGGGAGGGAAGCCGCCGCCGTCGCCCGTCGGGTAGGGAGGCCGTGCCGCCGTCGGGGAAGGAAGCCGCGCCACCGTGGAAAAGGAGGCCGCGCCGCCGTCGGACCGTCGGGGAGGGAGGCCGCGCCGCCAAGGGGAGGAGGCCGCACCGCGTTCGAGGAGGGAGGCCGCACCGCGTTCGGGGAGGGAGCGGCGGCGGCTCTCCACTAGGACGCGGCAGCAACCAAAGGTCTGCACGCCACCGCCGGTGGCCGCCTCCTCACCTGCGCCGCCTCGCTGGGGAGAGAGGAGAGTGGGGGGGGCGGCGCCGGCGGCTGGGGATAGAGCCAGAGAGGAGAGTGGGGGGCGTCGGCTGGGGAGAGATGCGGCTGGGGAAGTGGGGAGTGAGAGGAGTTAGGGTTAGATGATGGAGATGAGAGGCAATAAGGACATGGGACCACATGTCAGTATATATTTTCGGGTCCGGGTCTGGGTACCCATGGGTCTAATTTGAGACCCGGACCCGGACCCAGACCCGGCATCTCATACCCATGGGTCCAGGATTAGACCCAGACCCGGACCCATCGGGTCGGGTACCCGCGGGTACCTGGACCCACGGGTATTTTTGCCATCCCTACGTGCAAGGCAAGTCATGGTCTGGGTCACGCCCTCACGTATATGGCCAGCTCGGCCCACTCCCTATTGGGTGGTCTTAACGGTTCGCTATGGATACCCGAGGTCCATGTATTCCATAACTTTGTCCACCATACCCATGTGTAGATGGGGCCTTTGGCCACATCCCGCTCTAGGGTCAGATTGATGAGCGTTGGTGATGTCCCTTCATGATTCATGATCGGAACTGTGTTCTGACATAACTTGTTCTTGTTGGCATTGTTGCTGGTGGTACTCGTCATGTTGGCGGCGTGCGCGACTCCGGGTCACTAGTCCTGAGATACTATGCCGAGAGAGTTCTCTAGCTCTAAGATTTAGGGTTAGTCCTCGAGCGATATAGAGTCCGAGCCTTGGATTAGGCTACAGATCTCAACCGTTGTTCCCAGAAAACACATGAACAAGTTTTCACTGGGATCAGGCCTTAAAACATGCCCTTGCAACAAGTGGTCCTTCCATATTAGTAGAAATTTGGTTTCTTGGAAGGCTACTTGGGCATTTGCTAGTAATCCTAAATTCTCAGCAATGTGGGTGATGAAAGACGTACAGTCTGTATCTCCCGCCAAATTTTTCTTCTCTAACCAGTGAGTTACCATGTGCAATGTTGGCCCAAA
This sequence comes from Raddia distichophylla, assembly GCA_005191435.1. Classification (NCBI taxonomy): domain Eukaryota; kingdom Viridiplantae; phylum Streptophyta; class Magnoliopsida; order Poales; family Poaceae; genus Raddia; species Raddia distichophylla. Next base: position 1,276 of record SPJY01034214.1, on the reverse strand, counting down.
TGGAGCCCAGCCCGTGAATCTTATTTGATTTTCGATTTTTCACTAATTTCCAATAGAAATCTCAAATTTCCGACGAATTTTGATCAATTGCATTTGAGTTTCTTTTCTTATTTAAATAAGTTTAAAATTTGGGTCAAACTTTTGGGTGTTACAATGATAATTATCCGAAAGGCCGAATCCTATCATGCACTGCTCTACTAGTTTCACACAACAAAGACAGAGCAGGGTAAACCCGCTAAAATTAGCTGGTATTTTAATTAGTTGAGATTCCTAAATAGGATATCTTTAACCACTGCGTTCCCCGGCGACAGCGCCATAAAACTTGTTGGCGATTCTTAAGCACTACAAAATTAATCTGTAAGCGGACGGATATCGCGGTAATTTTCACCCGAGAGTATTCCAAGGTATCGTTTTTATTCCTCAGGGAACGAGGGTAAGGATATCACAATCGATTTCCAATTCTATCTCTACTATTTAAGATACCAGCTAATATATGTAATGGGGTAAATATAATAATATGATAGGATAATAAATGACACACACATTAGTGTAAAAGATAAAGCAGGAAGACTCAGGTAGTGGGGAGGTCAACGAGACGAGTGTGATGTTCCTACAGTAAGTTCAATCAATTACTAAGCTTGAGCTAGTAGATATATGAATGTTAGAATTGTTTAAGAACTTCTCGAAGCTCGACCGATTCACTACACCCACTATCAATTAAGAACACCGGATGATTATAATTACCCTGATTGGGCTCGACTGGTCTGAGAATAACGGAGCGGACTTAGCAGGGCTGTCACCACCTACTACCTACCGCACCACCGTCGAATTAGGTGTCTATCGAGTCAGAACTAGTTTCAAACACCACATTTGGTACTCTGATCACTTCCTCTCGGATCTGTGGAAAACGATCTAAGTTCAATACTTATAAAATCCTAAATATTAGAACATGAACCCAGACTCGATACCAGATGGGCTTAAACAGGTCTCTAATGATTCCACACTCAACTATGCAGAATATAAATGCTCAGCTTACGTAAAGAATGAACTTCTATTCTATATTAAAGTCTTACAAGGAAAAGGTAAAGATACAAGATCTATAACCCGAATTGCAGAAGATACTTTCAGAACTCCGAGCCGCAGCTCCACTTGACTCTAACTCCCACACTAACTAAGTACTACTCTAGCAAATGACAAAGTGAAGCTCCAAATGGGGTGTGTGTGTGTGGGCGCGCGCGCGTTACAATGTGAGGTGAGGGGTCCTATTTATAGCCAA
>SPJY01034211.1:0-10117 GCA_005191435.1 Raddia distichophylla | reverse complement strand
GAAGGACCTGGCTCTCTCGCGATATGCTCAAGTTCGTGATTCTTGAGATTCGAGTAGAGCCCATCCAAGGACAGCTTCGAGAGACCAGCTGCCTGCCGGATGGCGGTCACCTTCATATCCCAGACCTTTAGATCCAAGGCAGACAGGAAGTGTCTAGTGTTTTTCGAATCGGTATAGGTCGTGCCCACCGAACGGAGTTCGCTCAGAATCTTAGTGAACCGATTGAAACAAGCATCCAGCGTTTCACCCGTCTTTTATGCAAATCGGTTGTATTCCCACTTGTGCTGATCCTGCCTCACCACCCTGATCTGGTCTGTCCCCTCATGGTAAGCTTAGAGAGTAGACCAGATGGTGTGAGCGAATGTGATGTGAGCCACTCGCTCATACTCCCCTCGGCTTAGGCCTTGAATGATGTAGTTTCAAGTTTTCGCATTGAACTCGACATCAGATTGATTCCTGGCCATAACCTCCTCGGGAACCACATAAGGATTCTTCACTTTTAACCAAATGATGTAGCCCTGAGCCATAATATACGCCTCCATCCTAGTCTTCCAGTAAGGAAAATCGACTTGTATGGATGATATCCATATGAATATGTGGGGACTTTAGAGCCACAATCCTGGTTGTCAAGTGTCCAAACAAGAGGAATCAATTCAAATCTTGCTTTTGAAAAGAGATCAGGCCAAAACCCCAAAGCAACTTTTAAAAAGCAAAAGCAGATTCTTTCAGAACTTGTCCTCTCATGGAGCAGGAGGTTGGTGGCTTTCTGGTGCTCTAAAAACCATGGGAATTTTTTCCCTATGTGTCAATGTGTCGTGAAGCACTCCACCAAAAATCTTCACAAAACTCCTTACAAAAAAATCATGAAAAATCATATAAGAAGAACTGTCAGGAACTATGGGCTGCAAGTTTGGTGCTCGGTATTCACCTCATAGCTCCCAAACCAGGAAACTAGTGACCTTGCAAATTTTACCATAGATGGATATATGAGTCACGCATTGTTTCCAAGTGGAATCACCTCAAAATGATTTTTCTAGATTTGTACAAAAATCAAACACTGATTGCTGCGTGGAGGAAAGTTTCTAGACATAATAGCAACTAGTCAAGATCTTGATCTCTTGCCTCTCATATGGTTGCTAGAAGTGTGTCAAATCATATTAGCAACCTCAAGGCATCATAGACCAACAAGAACCAGCAAGAAATCACCAAGATTCATTCTTCAACAAGAGCTCCAAAAGGAAAGACAAGAATAAGAAGAACTAGGAGCAAATCAAGACAAGATGTTCATGGAGAAGAAAGATTTCATTGCATAGAAGTAGGGGATTACAAACCACACACCATATGGCCTCAAACACTCCAAGTGCTACCCAAACACACCCCACTCACCCTCTCTAAATCTGAATTTTTCAGCTCAAGAGAATGAAGGGAAGGGCTACCCCTTCCCCTCCTTATATAGCTCAAGGGAGAGATGCCCTAAACCCTAAAGCCCATCTCCACCCTCCATTTGAGGATGAATGGTGTACAATTCACACACTACAAGACACTCTACCGAGAGGGAATATTCTTCACATATTCCTTCGAGAAATATGTTCGCAGCTTCCTCGGTCGCTAGCCCACGCTTGGGCCCACCGGTCAGATCAACTTCGCCACCAAGTAACCGACGCGCCAGCCTCCAGCTGTCCCGAAATCCTTGCCATGGCGAAGCTTCTCGAGTACACCACCTCATGTGACCACCAGATCATCGAACCCGGTCGCCTGCACGCCTCCGGATGCACCAGCCTCCAGCTTTCCCCGCGAAGCGTCAGCCACGTACCCGCCGATACATGCATCACTGAGGTGATCATACACGAAACCAACACACCTTAGCTCTCTTGCAAGGTTAGTCCATCACAAAATGACCAACATCATAATCCATTCATGACACCACAATTAGCAAGCCCTAACACACTATTACAAATCTTCAAACACTTCAAATTCCATCTTGTCACATATATTCATCATCAAACCGGGGTACCCTCGACATGGGTCTCAACATCAACCCCTCTAAAAAACTTTTCCAATGCCCTCACAGCTTCAAGGTACTTCACCATCTCTGCGTCTTTTTTCAGGAAGGGGAAGATCCCCGATTTCCATTTCATTGAAACGGAAACATGTTACATGGTTTTCATGTTACAATTTTTCTACCTCGTGCTAAACACATATCCTTTTCTTAGTTACATCTCCTACACTTTCTCTTAGTTACATCTTTTTCTTACTTCTCCTTAGTGTTTTTCATTGCCGCATGCACAAGCATACACTCCCACGTGCAGCTCTGGTTTCTTCGCCTTTCGTGCTTGCACCACACGCCCCCACGCGCAGCTCTCATGCTTGGTTTCTTTGCCTTTCGTGCGTCTTCGCCTTTCGTGTCCTTCCTTTTCCTTTCACGGAAGACCTTTTTCCTGCCCCTGCCCTGCGCTTTTTTCCCTGTGCGTACGCGTCATGCACCGGTGATGTGCCCCGCAATGAGCTTAGAGTCTTTTTTTATGGTTCGTTTTCCCTCATAGCTTTTGCTTTTCTTAGGCCCATTAGCAATGCCTCGTACCCAGCGATGTTTTTGGTTGCTTTGAAGAGTAACCTCTCTGTGTATTGCGTCTCATTACCTTTGGGATCTGCCAGAACTGCTCCAACGTCGGCTCCTGCAGCATCGAAAGCTCTTGACCCATTCCATGATGAAATCCGCAAGATCTTGCGACTTGATTGTTGTGCGAGGCTTGAATGTTAAGCAAAAAGGCAACAGCTCAATGGCCCATTTAGCCACTCGTCCCGTGGATTCCGCAATCTCAAACATTGCCCCGAGAGGATAGGACATCATTACTGTTATGGGGTGAGACTGGAAATAATGTCTTAGCTTCCACGAGGCCATGACCACTGTGTAAGCCAACTTCTCCATTTGCGTGTACCTCTGCTTTGACTCTTGCAGTGCCTGGGAAACACTGCAAGAGTGCCTCACAGGTGCCTTTGTGGAATTCTCCGTCGGACTTTGTCAATACTGCACTCAACGAGGGCAAGCTAGCGCTGTAGGTATTTCTTCAGCTACATGAATTCATACTCGTATTCGACTGTCCATCAGGAATTATCGGCCACTCCAAGAGTTCGAAAGAATGGCAAGTTTCTTTCCGCTGACTTAGGCAAAAATGCGATTCAGTGTCGTGAGGCGTCCGGTTAACCTTTGGATCTGCTTTACGGTTTTGGGAGACTTCATCTCTTGTATGGTTGTATCTTTTCTGGGTTAGACTCGATGCCTCTTTGCGAGACGAGGAACCCCAATAGCTTTCCTGCCCGCACATCGAAGACACACTTCGCTGGATTGAGCTGGACCCCTGCCTCCCGAAGGCTGTCAAATGTCTCTTGGAGGTCTTTGTTATGATCCGAGGCATTCTTGCTTTTGACGAGAATATCGTCCACATAGGCTTCGATGTTTCTTCCCATATGTTCGGATAGCACCTTCGCTATCAGCCTCGCAAAGGTTGTCCCGGCGTTATGTAATCCGAAGGGTATTCAGTTGTAGCAGTTTGTTCTGAATGGTGTAATAAAAGATGTTTTGTCTTGATCCTCTCTCCTCATATATACCTGGTGATAGCTGGAGTAAGCGTCCAGGAAACTCAACGCCTCCCAACCTACCATGGAATCCACAATTTCGTTGATCCTCGGCATTGTGTAATTATCCTTTGGGCAGGCTTTTTTGAGATCCTTGAAATCCACAGACATCCTCCATTTGCCATTGGATTTCTTCACCGACACCACATTGGCAAGTCATTCTGTGTGCATGGCCTCACGTATGACCTTTGCTTCGAGGAGCTTCTTTAATTCCACCTTCGTGGCCTCCTGTCTTTCAATAAACATCTTTCTCACCTTTTGCTTGCGAGGTTGCACCTTCGGTTTCACAGCCAAGCAGAGTTCAATGATGCTGGGGGACCCCCCCCCTTCGTGTCCTCAGGGCACCAGACGAAGATGTCTATGTTATCTCTCAATGTTCGGACTATAAGCGCTTCACATTCCTGATCGAGGTCCGCCCCAAGAAGCACCTCTTTTCCTCCGCCAGTTAAAGTGATCATTTTTCAGCTTTCCTTCCGGTTTAGCCTTCGCCATGATTTGTCTACGATCATCTGGCTCTGTATTATGTACGTCTTATGCTCTAGCCTTCGTGCATCTCTGCTTGCCGCCCACAAGCTTGGTCCCATCGAACAACGATGACACCCTTGGGAGCTGACATCTTCATGTGGAGGTAACTATGGTGTATAATTGCATCGAAGGCCGTGATGGTTCCTCTTCCCAGCATTGAGTTCTATGGGTAGTCCATGTCGATGACATCGAATATGATCTCCTTTGACACTGACATTTGACCCTCGGTGAAGGTTACAGGTAAGGTTATCTGGCCGAGGGCCCCGATAGGCCCTCCACCAAAGCCCACGAGCGGTGTGCTTGACTTGGTGAGTCTGTCGACGGGGATGAACATATTTTTCAAGACCTTGAGGTACAAAATATCTGCGGAGCTCCCCCCCATTGATTAGGATTCTTCGGACATCACATTATTCTATTCCCGCTGTCATGACGAGGGGTTCTGATGAGCGAAATGGACCCCTCGCACATCTTCTGGGGTGAATGTTATGGTGTGCTTCAGATGCGGGGGCTACCTTGGGGTTGACGCCACATGGTTTACTTGCCTTGCATACATTTTCCTCTGCCTCTTTGATTGGAGCTGTAGGGAGGAGCCTCCAAAGATTGTGTTTATGACCCTTCAGTTCTCGGGACCAGCCTTAATGCGAAGCTACCCCTGCTGGGGTCCTTCACCTGGGTGCTCATTTTGCTTGCCTTGTGCCCCAAAGTAGCTCTTTAGCGCAACCATTGTGTGGCATTCCGTTGTTGCATGGGTGCCCTCCCCGTGTATCTCATAGTACTTCCGAGGAAGCTCAGGATTTCCCCTGCCTCGACCTCGACCTTAGCCTCCGCCTTGGTGACACTGTCCATTGTCTCGTCCTTGACCACGGCCGTTGTCGCCTCCACTAGCCCCTTGTTCTTGCTAGACCGCGAGGACTGCCTTCGGCTTGTCAAGCTCTTGCTTGTCCGTTGGTGCGGGCTCCAGGATTTTTCCTTCTCTTTCTTGGCCTTGGCATTTTCTTTGTCCTCGACAAGCTTGTTGTCTTCTTCAGATCTTGTGTATTCTTTCATTTTCTCGAACAACTTCTCTATTGTTTTGATTGGCTTCCTGGTCATCGTTTCCCTCAGAGGTCCTGGCCGAAGCCCATACTTGGATGTGGCGATAATTGTCATATCACTGACCCCTCAAAGATGGCATTTGACTTTGGTTAACCTTCAGAAATACTCTCGGAGGGACTCCCCCACGCTGCTTCGTGGCAAATAGATCAGACTCCTCCTTCGGGGGTACGTAGTTGCCTTGGAAGTTCGTGGGCACATGGAGCGGAGCTGTTCCCATGATGTGATTGTCTCTCTAGGGATTGACAAGTACCACGATAGATCTTTGCCGTCGAGCACGAGGGTAAGTGACTTTGCCTTCATTGTGTCATCACCTTCGGCAGCCTTGACTGCCGTTTCATAAACTTGGAGGAACTCAAGTGGGTTGGTGTCTCCTTTGAACTTGGTGATGGTTAACATTTTGTAGTCCTTGGGCCACCTCGCGCTTTGTATTTCTGGTGATAGCGGATTCGGGCTTTTTGGTGCTTGTTGCTTCGGCGTGAGCGGGGGCCTCGAGCACGATGATTCCACGCACCCCGCCTAGCGCCCAGCGCCCACAGACCGGCCCTCTTATACTTTTTTCCCTGAAGTTCTTCATTGTCCTTTCTCATGTTCTTCATCATCTCCATCCCCCTTCGTTCTTCTGTGAACTCCCTTAGGTCGGGGTTTGGCATGAATCCCTCGAACCCTCGAACATCAACTCCTCAAGATGTGAAACAACCACAGCGACCCATAGGAGGGTTAATAGGAGCCAAATTTTTTCCGAAGGAATTTTCGCACTTCACGATATGTGCCAAATTACTCAACGAGAACCTACGAAATTCTGACAGCAACTAGATGATGGAAGCATCTAGCTACCCTACAAAAATAGTTCCAAAATTCGTCCAAAGGCTCGACCGTTTAGCCTCTCCAAACAGCAGTTGCAACACCCGAAGGAAGGCAAGAAATCGTGATTTTGAGAACGCCAAGGAGAATCTGTCCGAGGGCACTTGAGGGGATGATTCTTGGTCCTTTGTGACCCTATTCCACACCTCAAAATAGCCCACGGACGCAGTACAAAGTTCCGCTCAAGAATGGGCAAGAACAAGTCAAGAACGGGTCTGAAACATGTCCGAACGAGGAGAAGCAAGGGGGCTGCGTTTGGGGGCTTAAAGGGGGTGATTCTAGGATCCCAAGAGACCCAAATCCATGTGGAAAATAACCCCAAATCGCAATACAAAACAGATGGACGACCCGGGCAAGAACATGGCCAAACCGAGCCCAAAAAGTGTCAAATCCGTGGGAGAACGAAGCTAGCTGTTTGGGGAATCTTTGGAGGGTTGATTTTGGGATCTTAGGGTCCCTAATCCATGATTCTTTGGTCCCAAAACTGCAGCAAAGAGAGTTCACGAATTTGTTCAAGAATCAACACCAAACTGGGTGAAGTTCATCTCCAAAGAAGAGAAAGGGAAGGGGAGAGAAGGAGAACGAAAGTAAACCAAAAAGAGCTGTTGGGAAACCACCCTGTGGGGAGCCCGGTCCGTGCCCAGGCTGGTGCACGGCACGGCACGCCTAGGGCCGGCCGGCGCCTCCCCCACGGTGGGTTCCACATTGGACATGGCCTAAACCCTAAGCAGCACTATAAAAGAAGAGGTGGAGCACCTATTGCATAACAGATCTGAGAAATAATAAAGAGAAGCTCTCCACCCTATATCTCTGTGTCCCCTGTGATTTTGATCTTTCTCTGTGATTGAATGTCCACATTTATACCTCGGACTACACCCGGTAGCGAGGTTTGTCAACACGTTATCAGCACGCTCGCTCCATCGACGTGCCGATCAATCCGCGAGGAAGACCGATCTGCATCCACTTCTACCACGAAGGTATATTTTGGGCACCGATTATCCCGTAGATCGTGATCTGTGCTTGAATTTGTTTTCAGATCGAGAAGAAATGTGGTGGTTTTCCCCAAGGAGATTGCGAATTTGCATGAAATATGTAGTAGATTCGTTTTGTTTTTGGGGATTTCTAAAATCAATCTGAAAGATTGACTCTCGCGGCGCCGCCCTCGCTGCACGCCGGCGCCGCCACCAGGCTGGCGAAGCGCCATCGACCTCGCCGGCTGTACACGGCCGCGCTTGACTGCGTCCGCACGCGCCCCGCCGGCGCCGTGTGCCAAATTCAAATTCCCAAGTTGCAAAACATGCCAAAATTCAAATCTCGGGTGATTCTGCAAGAATCACAGGGGTTTTCTACAATTTCACGATTCCAATGCTATTTCACAAATTTTCATTGCCCTTTTTCAATTTCTTAGAAATTTCGGCCCAATCTGAACTTTGCGGTCCAGCGCACGGCCTGCTACTAGCAAAGCGGGCCGGATGGTTCATGCACCTCATCTGGAACTTTTGGCCTAGAGCACAATCTGCTACGAGCAGGACGGCGCATAGTAGGGAAAGCCCTATAAAATTATTAATAGTAATAATGCAAATTCAATTCAAATTCGGATGATTCCGCAATTTTCGGAATTTCTTCGAAGATATTTTCAAGTTTACTGGGCCCTTATGCCAATTCTGCCAAATTTCAGCCCATATGCCGCCGCCGCCTGTGGCGGCTAGGGTTGGAAACCCTAGCCGCCGGGTAAATGGGCTGCCTGGCCGAGCCGAGCCGGCCTGCCCCTGCCTGGCCGAGCCGAGCCGGCCTGCTGCCTCCGCGCCCGAGCTGGCCTGGCCCGATCGCGCCTGCCGCCGGCTTGGCCCGAGCCCGCCTGCCGCCGAACTCCTGTACGTGGGCCGAAAGGTCCAAATTGGGCAAATTTGGCATAAGAGCCTAGAAAATTGAAAATTGGCTCCGGAAAATTTCTGAAAATTACATAAATTCCTCCGATTCTTGCAGAATCATCCATTCGGTTTTTGAAAATTACCTGTTTTCAAACCCATAAAAGACTACGTGCAGCTTTGCTAGCAGCAGGTCGTACGCTGGACCGAAAGGTCCAGATTAAGCGAAATTTTTCAAAAGAAATTGCAAAGGCCACGGGATTTGTGAAATTGAAAAAAACCCCTTTGATTCTTGCAGAATCACCCGAGATTTGAATTCTTGGCATGTTTTGCAACTCGGGGATTTAAACTTGGCACCCCTGTTTCCGAAAGAATGAAAAATGCATTAAAATCCCTTAGAAGCTTGGAAATTACTAGAAGTTTTTCCTATGTCTTCCGGGATTTTCAAATGTATTGGAAACTTAATCTTTGGCCTTTTAGCATCCGGGAACTTGAAGTAAGTGCCCGGCTTTGAATTTGAAGCATTATTTAATTCTGTAATTATTTATGTGCAATCCTTGTGTGCATTTGCCATTATAATTAACAGTAATTACTTATGCCTTTGAATTGGTAATGGCATGCTAGAATATATATATTACTGGAATACATGAGAATTAATTATGTCACGCACCACATTTAATTAGATTACATGAAGTAATCTTATGAATTAATCCTGAAGTATACATGTCGAGTATAATAAAATATGAATTTGAGGTCTTGACATTGCATAGTTAGAGCAACCTCACTTGGGCATTGGACTATAAAATTGTACCTTGTAGCATGAAGCTCTAGGCCGCCATCGGGCTAGATAGCACCCTGAAAGGATAAGAAACCGATGTGCGGAACAACCCTGCATTGCATTTTCTTAGGCACCCTCTATGAATATATAGTATTGGTGTATACATGAGCAACATACCGCACGTAAGAAGCAGTTTTGAATGCTCTAGTATACTATACTTTCTGTTACATGAGAATGGGGCATGCATGAGACTGCACATTATGAAAAAATGGTCAATTCCTCTTTTGTGACAAAGAAGATCACATTCGAGGAGTAATCTCCACTCTCACCTAAGTATAACTCCAAGTGCTTTCAACTTTTGTTGTATAGTCACGAAGAAACTACTAGGGGGAGAAAGCCCCAAACTTTAAAGAATGGCATGAATTGGAGAATAATAATAATTGGCCTATAAAGAGAAAGTCCATTGCTTAAGAAAAATAACACAAGGAGAAGTCGCATTTTATTTCCACCATTAAAAGGGCAGAACCCTCAAGGCATAATGTCGAAAAATTATGTGGCATTTGGGAGATTGGTCTATGATTTGCCATGATTATGCATTTAATTATGGCTTATCGATCAAAGAAGAAAGAAAAACAATGGCAGAGGCTTGACTTGCCATTTTTGATGGAAACTCTTGCAGAGACCTCCCAAATCTCCCCCTTGTTCTAATTGTAATCGCACATGAAGTGCATGGAGAAACGAAGGTCTCGACATATGTCATTAAAACTAGAATAACCATCTCAGCCCTGTTGCGCCGCTGTTCGGTTACATCTGTGTGGTTGACTATGGGGCCTGCCCTTTTAGCGATAGAAGCATCTGGGCGCAGCCCCTATTGTCAATTGTGCCCCCGTACCATTGCATCGCCCATGCCCTGAGTCAACCATGTGCCGCACACTGATTGCATCATTCTGGCCTCAGCCTGCTGCTGAAGCATATTGGCCTACAGGTTTCGGGAGCACACCCACACATAGTGGGTGCACATTTTGAATCGCATTTTATAAATTTGCACTCTAAATTGTGGTTGATAGGCAGACATATAAATTTTTAGCATGAATTGGAAGTTCCTGAAGAACATATTTGAATTGGAGCTTTAGAAGAGCGCACATTAATTCTCATGATGGGTTTTGCACTTGCCCTTATTCCAGTATATATGAAGTTGCAGTTAATCTATAAATTCTTTGAATCTTGAATCTTGCCATTACCTGATTGCAACTTATAATCTATATAGTGCCCTTGGAGGTTATTAACAATATTGTAGAACAACAAAAGTTTTTAAGAGAGCTTATATACCCGTATCTGTCCTGAAGAATACTGT
>SPJY01034208.1:0-12242 GCA_005191435.1 Raddia distichophylla | reverse complement strand
TAATAGTGGTTTTATAATGGTCATTGTGACTTCTAGCCATTTTATAATGGCATGCATGATAAAAATCCTTTCAGTTAAGGTATCACACTGTTGAATTGCTGACCATCTCTCTTCTTTCTCACTCCTTGGTTTCTAATTTTCTAACTCTACGTATTGTCATTCGTGATATTTGGCCATTACCTGCCTGCGATGTTTCATGCAGTGCTCCTTGAAAAGACCCTAACTTTTGAATGCCTGTCGCTGTCATTCTCAAATGTTTATCTTCGGGTGTCCCAGAAAGCCACCGCTATGGGTTGGTGGAGACACCACACCACCGCTAAATTCTTGCAAGGGACCACACACCACGTATACCTGCCCGCGATGTTTCATACAGTGCTCCTTGAAAAGACCCTAACTTTTGAATGCATGTCGTTGTCATTCTCAAATGTTTATCTTCGGGTGTCCCAGAAAGCCACCGCTATGGGTTGGTGGAGACACCACACCACCGCTAAATTCTTGCAAGGGACCACACACCACGTAGCGTGGTAGAGACTGGAGACACCTCTCGGGAAAGGGCCAAAGGGGGGCAATTGCGCGGGCTCACCAGCGACGGAGCCATGGATGGACCCTCTGGTGGCGCAGCTGGAGGTTGACGACGACCTCCAGGGAAGTTGGGCCGTGCGCCCGTGCCATTGGCTCCTCGCGGACTCGCCCCCTCCCGGCGACGGCGCCGAACCAGTGAGTACGGTTGCCATGGCAGTTGGCAGCGGCGCGGAGAGCAGGATTTGCCGGCTTCCCGCTGCCTCAGCCCGATCTGGGCCGACCGGGCGAATCCGTCCAGGCGTCCCAGTGGGCCTTTTGAGTTCTGAGGCAGAGGAGATGGGCCAGATGGCCCGGACTACTGTAGCCAGTGGACCGAGATGTTAAGACCCATAATGGCACACCGGCCCTATCTCTAAAAAAATTGACAATTTTTTGTCACTCTCAACATGTGTAATTTTCTAAGTATGACACTTGGGGGCTGAGGCAGAGTGGTATTTTAGCGAGCACCAATGTGAGAGTGGCAAATAGCGACCACGCCAGGCATTGGATTGAACTGTTCGAGGCTCCATTTTTTTTGAGAGGGTACAAAGAAGGCGCATACAACTCTCTCACTAACTTATGGAGAAAACTATATTCGAGAGTAATTTTAATCTCAGTTTAATCACATGTTAACTTATTCATTTTATTAATTAGGCTAAATTATATTTCATTTTATTAATGATGCTTTCTATCTAATGTCAGTTAGTTTACAGTTTTAAAAGTTCGTTATCTTTTTAAAATAATTTTACTCGATAACTCGATACCCAGACAGATATGGACTCTGCAGCTCTCATCAAAGAGAGGATGGCTGTTAAGGAAGTACAACGGGCGGGAAGTGGTGGAGGGTAGGTCGGCTGTTAAGGAAGTACAACAGGCGAGAGGTAGTTGAGGGGAGGTCGGCGGCCGTGCCTCGCCGATAACTCGCCGGAGCTCGGCCGGTAGCTCGCCGGAGCTCGGCCGGCACCGCCACCTTGAGCCGCTCCATGCGACGAGAAAAGGAGCCTCGAACAGTTCAACCCAAGGCCTGGTGTGGTCGCTTCGGCCTTGGACCCGGACAGAGCCGGCATATTGGGCCATTATGAGGGAGTGGTATACGTTGCAGAGTGATATATCTTGTCGATTAACAATTTAGAAAAAATAAGATATGACAATTTATACCTGTTTGGGTATCGAGTTATCGAGTAGAACCGTTATAAAAAGATCACGTATTTTTAAAACTGTAAAATAGATGAGATTAGATAGAAAGCTTTACTAATAAAATGGGATATAATTTAAGCTTATTAATAAAACGAATAAGTTAATATGTGAGTATAAAGTTACTTAACAAGTGTCGAATTTACATTATAACTATCTAAAAGTGACTTAATCATAAAATGTAAAACTTGGATAACATATGCGAACAGTCTAGCTTTATCTTATCCAAATGAAAGATTTTTTTATACTTTTATCCGTGTTCACCCAGATTTATTACACAATTATTTGCAGAAAGATATGTGTGCTCATATAGATTATCCTCGAGGACCGAACGAATTTGTATCTTCTCCTTATTCTTCCTTTTTATTTCTACTTTTTAATCTTGTAATCAATGGTCTCTTATAGAAAACCGATTGACTGTGAGCCATGGTCCGGCTATTTGTAATGTGGTTTTGAAAACAGTTTGTACAGCTTCCTTCAGACCCGCTGTCTCAATAACTTATTAATTTTATAGTTTAAGTTATCCCGGGTCACCGAGAATGTTAGGAGGGATGGTTTATTATAAACTCCATATCCTAATTTTTTGTGTCATTACAGAGAGCACTACGAAACAAAAAGACAGCTGAATTCACACTAGCATAATGGGACAACAACTCGGTGTTTACTCTAGTAATATTATTTGATTTATCTCCTACTGTTATGATCCTTGTGAGCTTTGTTAAATATAATATTGACATCTACTAGAAAATTCTAGATGGAGTAGCTAGTTGGTAGCTATATGGAGATGCTAGAAGCATCTAGAACATCTAGTTCTACTACTAGTTCATAGATGAACTAGATACTAGATACTAGAAGCATCTAACTATTACTAGGACTAGAATATTAATAGCTAAATGTAGAATGTTCTAGATGTATGGGCTGAGCTAAGGTTAGTTTAGCTTAACCTATAAATAGAACATGTAGTAGCAATTGTAAGCCAAACTTGAGGACTAGTTCAATGTATACTACAAGTGTAATATAGTGAGCCTCAATTGCTTTCTAAGTGAATATTACTGTGAGATCTTGTGAGGGATTTGCTTGATGTTCGTGTGAGCTCCTAGGCCAACAAGCTTTAAGAAGCAAATGTGTTTACCATCAGTCTGAAGTCACCCATAAATGATAGCTTCTTGTTATGAAAGTTTAAAATGATGCGAAGGATCTCTTACAGTACCCATATTCCAAGTGGCGTAAAAAAATAAATTTCAGCTTGTTTTGCTTTATCATCTTTTACGAACAGCACCACTTTTTTTTAGTAAAATTGCCATTTTAAAGACATGCAGCGGCTTCATCTTAAGAAATTTACAAACGAATGAAAATAAGAAATTTACGAACGAATAGGAATAAAAATTCATGAACGAATAAAAATATAAAAAAATCCCGCGCGCGTGTACCTTGTTGGAAGTCCTTTAAAATTGATGTTTACAGTACTCAACGAGTTGTTTATTGCGGAAAGAAATATTGTCGCGGCCTTTTAAGATTCTAATAGAGACTAATTGTCGACGGTTGGGATATTGACCCAAGTCAACCAAGGTTCTTTAAGATGGAGATAGGAGACACGCCGAACAAGACGAACAACAGCGAACAGGGAGACAGGGGTTTTTATCCTGGTTCAGGCCTCTCGGGAGAGATAATAGCCCTACGTCCAGCCTTTCTTATATATCAGAGATGATTACAAGAGGATCCTCGACGAGACGAACAGATCTCGGCGAGATTATGTGTGTACAGGGTGTAGTATGCAACAATACGATGATCAGGTGCTAAGTCACCAGCTTCTGGCCAGGGGGTCCTCTAAAACGCCGTAGGGGCCCTGTTTATATAGTGCGGAGCAAACCGACCTACCGAGGGAATATCGGGCCGGGCTAACTACGAGACCGTAACGAACTCGTACATGCCAAATACGTCCCGAGGTAGATAAGGTAGACTCCAATTCTTGGGGATCACGACTCCTAATCCAATCCGGGAAACTACGTCCGGGTCTTCACGTAGCCATGCAGAACTCTTGTTCGAGTAGGACTCAAACAGGAATCCTAGGCCGTTACGCACCGTGCCAGCCAAGAAGCTGTTCAGCAGGATGCATATGGGCCAGATAGAACCT
The DNA here is from genome assembly GCA_005191435.1 of Raddia distichophylla. Classification (NCBI taxonomy): domain Eukaryota; kingdom Viridiplantae; phylum Streptophyta; class Magnoliopsida; order Poales; family Poaceae; genus Raddia; species Raddia distichophylla. The sequence goes on along the minus strand of SPJY01034208.1, from coordinate 8,353 downwards.
TTAGGCTGTTCGATTGGGCCGTTAGGGAGTGGGCCATGGCAATGGGGCGTAATTTTATCCCCGACACTAATATTATGATTTCCACGGATATTAGTAATAAATAAATCTTACGGACCAAATAGGTATAAAACAAGGAGATAGTCACGCACTTGTGGCCATGCCATTACACTTAAACAATGCCGAAACAATTGCTGTCATACACCAGTATGCTGTGGAAATCGTTTTTAAGTATCAGTTACATCAAGTCATCTTAAATATCGAAGTTGAGTTTGAAGACAAACTGGTCCGTCCTCGCATTTGGTGCGCTGCAGAGAAGTTAATTAAATACATAAGAAGCTATGACAGCTACATTTATGGCTACATTGCACTGAAAATAGTTAAAGCTCTGCTACTACGATGAGAGGATAATTCACCTTTGGCTTTGGAGGAAGTCTCGGAAGGCCACCGCCAGGTCGTCATCCGTGAGCTCAGGCTGCTGGCCAGGCTATCCCTTTGAGCAGCGACACCCCAGTCGGTCGCTGTAGCTGATGCGGTTGCTACACTACTTTCAAATCCTTTGGCAAGAAGTCAAATAATGTGTATGAAGGGGGTTGCATCTGGTAGCGATCCATAGAGTCGTATTCTTCGAGTCGTGGCGAGGGGTGGCGGCTGTACTTCGCCGACGACCCAGAGGAGCTGCCACGGACTTGGGGCCTTTGACTTTGTGGTCGCTGCTGCTACCGCTGGAGCCTCCTCCGGTTAGTGAGGGGACGAGGCCCGCTCTGCTCCGACCAAGTAGGCAGAGGCGTAAATGCAGCCGGACATGCACCTCGCTTTTGTGAGATTGCTAATACGATTGAACGTATGAACACTCACATTAGAAAGCAAGGCATTTCTAGCTATGGCATTGTAACGTCGATATTCCGTCTCGACGGGAGTGAGAGACAAGGGATTGACGGGAGCCGGATAGCCGGTCTCACAAGCAATCCAAGCATCATAGTTAAGAGCTTCTAGATAGCATTGCATCCTAGTTTTTCAATGAGAGTAATTTGTACCATCGAAAGTAGGAGCTTTTTCTATGTCAATCTTAGCCCTCTCCTTGGTGGCCATCTCTTAGCGATTAAGCTACAGCGGGAGAACCTACGCTCTGATACCACTTGAAAGGATCTCTAAGGTCAAAAGGGGGGTGAATAGGCAATTTTTAATTTCTTTTTAGTTATACTTGATTTAGCAACAAGATTAAGAATGACCCAATCCTAGGTTCTAGTGTCCTATCAAGCGGAAGCAAATTAAACGACACGCACTATTATCCTAATCCATCCGATCAAAGCACTTAAGCAATTTAACAATTCATCCGAAAGATAAATGCGGAAGTAAATGAGACAAAAGAGAAGTGACACGGTATTTGTTTCACCGTAGTTCGGAGTCGCAACTCCTACTATCCGTTGAGGCTAGCCCTTGCGCACAAGGACCGACTTCCTCTTGAGCAACACGCCTCACTTACTCCCCGGTAGTCAATCCACCACTCCGGTGAGGTGAACTCAGTCACCTATACACCGATTTAAGAGTAGCCACACACCAAGACCTACTAGCCAGCCCACTCCTCCGAGAAGAACACCATATTCAAGAGTAATAAGCCCGAAATGCCTCGATCATGCCAAATCGAAGGACTTATATGAAGCTCGGTTTGGGGGAAGGTAGGTGGTTGATGAATTGATGGAGAAAAGACTCTAGAACACCCTAAGACAAGTAGATGTTGGTTATAGGTGAAATGGAGCATCAAACCTCATAAATGGTTGCCTACCAAATTCAATTTATACCCCCCGTAGAGAAATTAGTCGTTGGAGCTCGGGAAAACTCCAAAACTAGCCGTTACAGTACTCGTCTGACCCAGTTCGATAGTCACCAGACCCGGTCCGATGGCTGCAATCACGTCTCAGAACAGCTGGGACACCTACTGTCGGTCCCGGTCCGACGGTGGTCGAACCCGGTACGATGGAGGTTAAGGCACCGGAACACGGTACTGTCGGACCCAGTCCGATGACGGTCGGATCCGGTCCGACCGTGGTCGGACCCAGTCCGACCAGCAACAGAAAGAGAACACTTAGGATTTGGGCCCTTCAGACCCAGTCCGACGGCGGTTGGACCCAGTCTGATGAACTATGACAAAGCACGGCCTAAGTATTTTGGACATATTGGGATCTTTAGCTATTTGTGAACGGTTTGAGGGCTAAGAGAAGGCTAGAAAATTAAGTGAAGGAAAGACTCGCATGATCGAACCAATTAGACCCCTCTTAAGCATGGGCGACAAAAGTAAAAACCTAGCTACTCCTAAACCTACACATGACCTCTTCACTCGCCCAGTCATGCTTAGATCATCTTGAAGCAGCTCAAATATTCGCCGAAGCCTCGCTAGGGTTCCATGAAAGGTCCAAAAACCCTCTGGCACAAATATCCACGTCATCAATGCCACTAAAATAATTAGGACTCAACGATGCTCACACTCCGGACGAACCGGACCCGCTGTTAAGAAAAGAAGCGGGGGGAGGGATGGTCATGTCTGACCCGGTGGGGTGGACTGTGTAGACCTGACCAGTTAAGGCTTCTCGGGCCCGATGCCACTGGCCCTGCTCCCCATAATCCATGCTGCTTGCTGATTAATTTGCATTAGCAGCGACGATCCAAGCGAATAAGGCCATCAGTCAGCTTGTTCTTTTTTAAAATTTTGGCTGTCTTTCAGTTTATCTATTACATTAGACATGCTTTTCAGTAACGTCGACCCATTCAACATTTATGTATATCAGAGACCACGCTTGGACAACGGCACGAGTGTTTGGCCTAGTGGTATGATTCTCGGGACAACCCCATGTTTTTCTTTGGCTATCTACATTCTGGTCCTCCTGTAAAAGTAGCTCTTTTTTAGCCATTCACACATTCAGAACGAGCAGTCAAAGGCAAGCAACGCAATCTACGCGGATATGTCTCGTCTATTTAGTGGTACTATATCATGCATCAATTTAAGATTCAAGTCTCACAATGGCAACACCAAATTTCCCTATCTCAACTAACATTCTACCCAGAAGTAGGGGTGGGCAAAAAAATACCGGTACCGAAAAACTGAACCGAACTTGGTATTAGGTTCGGTTTTAATCTTAAAAAAACCAAAATAGTTTTTTTCGGTTTTGGTACGAGCGTCAGAACCGAAAAACCAAACTACCGCAGAACATCCCGTCGGTCGGCTATCCGCGTGAGGGTAAAGGCCCAGTCGGTAGTCCAAACCCAAAACCCTCTCCTGGAACTCCCGACGCTGCCCCCTTGTCCCTCCCTCTCCAGTCTCCAGGAACTCCCCGACGCCTCCCTCGGTCCCTCCCTTTCCAAGAAATCCCCAACGCAGCCTCGACCCGGTGACCCTCTCCACCACGCCACCTGGCGGGCTTTAAGATACCACCCTGGCCCTCTCCGCCACGCCACCGAGCCTAGCCCCGACGCCGCCATCCTCCCTCTGGATCCAAGCACGGTGCCGCCGTTTCCTCCTAATCCAAGCGCGGCGGCGTCCTCCCCTCTCCTAGCGAAAGCGACAGCTGCCCGTGCTCTCCCTCTGGACCTTGATGCGGCGGTGCCCGGGGTTGGCCTACGGCCTGCTGGCGGCCTCCTCTCCTTCGGATCTGGACGCGCGCGGTTGGCATCCAGGCGTTGGCGTGTCCTTCCCAGCACGGCAGCGGCGCGGCCTTCCTGATGCGGTTCGGTGTGGCATCCCATCCCTGCTTCTGCACTGCCAAAATATTGAAATATTGTACCGAAATATTTCGGTATTTTGGTTTTCGGTGGTGGTTTTTTCCAGCAAAATTTCGGTACGCATTTTTCAGATACCGAATTTTTTAAACCCCTACCAGAAGGTCACAAAAGAAAATTAGTGCAAGTGGCTTAAAACCCATATAGCTTACAGTCGCTACTGCAACTTACAAAGTTGCAATTTGACAAGGCTATGTGAATTGGGAGGTAGCCCCATTCTTTCACCGGAAGAAAATGGATATAAGTGGGACGTCGACATCATTGTCATCGTCGTCCTCACAAACCACTACGACATCCAGATGGCGTCGGTATGAGGGCACCTCCACCTTGGCCACCTCTCTGGCTACATAAGCCACCTTCTTGTCCAGCCGCTCCTTGTGCCTGGGGAACATGGAGTTGTACAGCAGCGAGGTGCCACATGATATGCTGTATGCGTTCAGCCCCTTCTACTTGAGGCTTGAGCTCCCTTAGCGTGATGTCGCCAGTAATGGTCCACCGGTTCCAGACCGTCCACGACATGTCTTGGTGCTTGATGGTCGTGGGTGGGACAGGCTCGGCCGTAGAGAAGAGGGGAATTGCAAGGTTTGCAAATGTGTTCCGGTAGTCCTTGACCTTGTGTCCACCAGCAAGCACTTTGTAAAATCCCAGGCAGACAAGGCCAGTGGCCATGGCGGCGACAGCCGGAATGATCCTGCCAGCAATAAACTTCGCCTTCAGCTTGTCCATTTCAGGAATGCTGTAGTTCCTCGCCCGCATGTTTGTGGAACCAGCTATCACATCCATGTGGAAATTGGTGTCATCGTCCTGCACGTACCATGAAGTAGTTTAGCGATTCCCTTTCTAAAGATAGTTATGGAACTCAAAGGGTGTTCATTTTAGAGATGCAATAGTTGGCTATCCAAGCAAAAGCTATGGGAGTATGGTTTATGACTGCATGGAAAATAGATTCAGAAAAAATCATTGAAGTTTTAGAAAGAGATCAGTAGGAATTCCTGACCTTCTCAAACCGTATTGGCCTATTGGGTTCATGTGGAACCCTGGTGGCAATGTTTTCGAAATTTCTTCCAACTTTGCAATGTGCTGTTCAATGATAGCGGCATCATCGACAGATGCAGAGGATAGGCTAGCAGTTTTCTCATCTATTACTGTACTATCTTAACCCCCTGTTTTGGTTGGAAATCAGGAACGATCAACTTGTCGACAACTTCAGCAGCCATCTTCTTTGGATTTTTTGCCCAGTCAGGTATAGGTATTCCAAATGTCTCTGCCAACCACTTGGAGCAGACCAAAAAGGAGCGACAGAGCTGGTCATCGAGTCTTCTGGGAAAGTGCACGTCAGCTGCTTCACTCGGTTGGAGAAGTTGTAGGGTGAGTACTGTTACATCTAAGAATCAGATGCCATGGAATGAACAGTATGGCCAAAATGAAGATGCTTTGTCCGCAGCGTTTCGAAATTCGTGAGTTGCTTGCACAATGTATTGCAGATGAAATTAATGTAAAAGGACGCAGGTAAGCAGTCATGCATGGCCAAAATATCAATGCACAATACTATAAGCTACAAATGTAGAGAGAGAGAGAGAGAGAGAGAGAGAGTTGTAAGGACTTAAGCCGGGCTCAGGTAATACAGTCTTGGAACGTCTCGCCCTCTCTTTATCAAGACATTCAATAACACGCTCAAGCTAATCTCTAGCCTGTGCATCGCCAGCGGTTTTTGCGGCCGTTGCATATCCATTAGGATTTGACAGGAAAGCATTTACCTCAGTGGGGGGTTTTCTCAAGTAAACCCTCAAACTGAGACCTAGCCCAGGTTAGGCTATGATCGATATTATGATGAAATGAATGTACAGTACACATAGGCGCTTGCTTTTCAGGCGGATCTCTGGATGCCCCATAGTTCTTAGTTAGGTGAGGTATGACCATCTGTGTAGTGCATTTAGCGCCCAGAGTTCCAGATTCCAGGAGCGGCTTCTGGAAATATACACATCTTGAGTCTACGTGCATTCGTGCCGTCACATTGTCGAGTGCATTGATGACAGCATCAAGGCTGTCCCAAAAAGCATCACTGAAAACATTTTCGGTCTCAGGACTTGCTCTGTTCTGAAGGACCTCGACATGAAGTTTAGGATTACTTGCCATAGCAGCAATGGCAACGACGGTGGATTTGGGCTGCCCAATGTTCCAATCCCGGAAAAGAAACTGGCGACTAAGATTGCTCTTTTCAATAACATCGTCATCCGTCACAGTTAGTTTTCCGGTATCACTCCAAGATATGCCCATTAGTGCCAGGTTCTTCAAGAACTCACATCCAAGCGCCTCAGAACCAGCCATAAAGATTTTTGCCTGCTCCAGCTTCTTTTGAAGCTTAGATCCAAATACACTGATTTGGGCATCATATCTAGCGTTCTCTGGCTTCAGATCACCAGGTTCCAAGGGCTCAACAGGGAGAGATTCGACAGAATCAAAATAGAAGAACTGCAAGATAAAATACAGTACATTAGCATTACAGATCTATGCAGACAATAGAATTAAATATCTAAGGAAGGAGACAACAGGTTATAACCTGGTAAATTGGATGTAATTTCCCTGAGCATGCTTTCACAACCTCCTGACCTACAATTATAGATGGCCAAACGGGCCGGGTTAATTGGGCTGGCCCGAAGCATGACTGTCAGGCACGGCACATGGCACGGCACGACACTATCTGTCACGGGCCCGTGCCGGCACGGCATGACTGACAGTGCTGTGCTAGGGCCTGAACCTCGGCCCTTGGGCCGGCACGGGCACGGCATGGTTAAGCCTCATGCATGATGGGGGCACGGCTCCTCCACCCCCCAGACCGCCTCCCTCCCTAGGCCCTGCCTCCCCTCCCCCACAGCCCAGCAGCCCACACAGACGTCTGGAACCCTAGCGCCCCTATATAAAAGGGAAGCGGTGCGGGCGCCCCGTCCCGATCCTCCCCCATTTCCACTTCCACCCACTTCCTAGAACCCTAGCTCCTCTCGCATCTCGTGCTCCGCGAGACCGCAACTCCGCGTCTTCCTCTTCTCCAATCGGACGTTGTCTCCGCCTGTTCCTCTTCTCCGACGCAGGCGCCGCTTGGGATAGGAAGCGCGTGACGGCGTGTGGGCAGTGTGGCACGGCGAGCCAAACGGGCCGGCACGGCACGATTATGTCTTCATCGTGCCGTGCCTGGGCCTGACCCTCGGGCCTGGGCCTGACCCTCGGGCCTGGGCCTGACCCTCGGGCCCGTGGGCTGGCACCGCACGGTTAACTGATCGTGCCCAACCGTGCCCGTGCCGTGCCGCCCGTTTGGCCATCTATACCTACAATGCCACCAAACATTACAGCCATAGGATTTGCCGATTTGCCATGGCAGTTGGCAGCGACACCGAGAGCAGGAACAGCCGCAACCCGATCTATAAATTATTTTTTTATAAATTTATTTTTTATTCTTTATGCAAAAATACATCCTGAGTAGAACTTTAGACAGATCTAGGCCCCTGTCGTGCTTTGAAACCGCGATCAAGCGGCGGTCGCTCATTGAAAGCACGATAGCTTGCTGAGAGAGCGGTTGCAGACTGACAACGAACGGCGTGTAACGGAAGCTACGACGATCATTAATTCAATTAACGATAGGGCTACGTACTCCAGGAAACGTACGTTGAGTACATACAGAGTTTGATTCTTCTTATATGTATTAATATTTCATACCATATCCAATTTACACAAAACAAATTTTAAAATTCATGTAAAATCCTAAAGAACTCATTTTTAAAACTTTTAATTTTTTAAATTTTTTGAATTTTTAATTTACACGAATTTTTTTTTAAAATTGAAAGTTCAATATTTCATACCATATCCAATTTACACGAAACAAATTTTAAAATTTATGTAAAATCCTAAAGAACCCATTTTTAAAACTTTAAAAATTCTAAAATTCAAAATTTAAAAATTTTCGTGTAGATTCAAAATTCAAAAAAAAATTAAAAATTGAAAGTTTTAAAAATGGGTTCTTTAGAATTTTACATGAATTTTAAAATTTGTTTCGTGTAAATTGGATATGGTATGAAATATTAATACATATAAGAAGAATCAAACTCTGTACGTACTCCACGTACGTTACGTAGCCCTATCATCAATTGAATTAACGATCATCGTAACTTCCGTTACTTGCCGTTCGTTGTCAGCCTGCAACCGCTCTTTCAGCAAGCTATCGTGCTTTTAATGAGCGACCGCCGCTTGATCGCGGTTTCAAAGCACGACAGGGGTCTAGATCTATATAAAGTTCAACTCGGGATGTATTTTTGCATAAAGAATAAAAAATAAATTTACATAAAAATAATAATTTCCCCGATCTGGGCAGACCGGGCGAATCCGTCCAGGCTTCCGCGTGGGCCATTTGAGTTCTGAGGCGGAGGAGATGGGCCAGATGGCCTGGACACTGTAACCATTGGACCGAGATGTTAAGGCTCATATCGGCCCAACACGCCGGCCCTGTCCGGGTCCAAGGCCGAAGCGACAACGCCAGGCCTTGGGTTGAACTGAACTGCTCGGGGCTCCTGCTCGCATGGAGCGGCTCAAG
>SPJY01034206.1:0-14538 GCA_005191435.1 Raddia distichophylla | reverse complement strand
AGCGACTGGCCCATCATGGGGCCTGCCTTAAGCCACGTCATTACAACTTCTGTCATGCAGCATGCTGTAATTAAACGTTGCGAAGGGTTTCGGCATCAGGTGCCTAGCCTTAACTTGTAAGAACTAGCACTCGGCCCAGCATGGGGCGCACCTTTCAGCCGGGTGGTACCCATCCCAACCAGAGAAGGGATCAGCGTAGGCCCCGAGGGGCGTACCGATTGGATGCAATTTGGCCGAGAGGCATTTGTACCCAGGTAGAGGTGTACAACTAGCGACCTTGAAAAAGGCATACCTCCGAAATTGTACCCAAATTTCACCAACACCCAACCTCGAGCATGCGAAGTTGGCTAGTGACCCGACATGGGGTATGCCGTGAAATACTTTTAATTTTGACGTTGTCGGTGATATAGCGGAGAAGTCGAGACCTAACAAAATAAGTAAACCTGAAGTGTCGCAAAAGACTAGGATGGGAAACAAAACGGAATGTTGCGAGGACACACATTACTACTGCATTTCGAACCATAAGTGAGATTCAATTTATCGTAAAGCAAGCCGGTGGAAAAGAATCTATGTTCAAGTCGCCTGCCTAACAAATAGACGACTTGAACATAAAAAAATAGAGAAATTTTTAAAAACAAAGAAAAAAAGAGGAATAAATAATAAATTTGGTTTTTCCAACAAAAAACGAGATTTGGAGAACGGAACGTAAAGACTGAACACTACACAATAACAAACGTAACTAGATCAACAGCGCCCGATTTTAAGGATCGCTTATTTTTTATAAACCCTATTATCCCGAGTTAAAAACTCGAACTGAGTTAAAAACTCTATTTCTGATTGAGAACTTCAGGACTCCCATCATGATTTTCCTACCCTCAGGGGGAAAGTAAAGGCCCTTCCCTCCAGGGTGCACCGAGGCCGAATTAGGCTCGATTTTAACACATTGCCACCGTCAGCGGCGTGTTAAGAAAGCCTGTTATGGGGATCACCCTTTGCAATTTTAGCCCAAGCCCAATTAGGGGGAGCCGAAGCGTTTTCTAGCCCTTTTCTCACACAGTCGGAACGACATGCGTTTCCGTGGGAAAACGTATCCGTATCCACTTCCGTCCCATCGTCATGATGGTTTCGCTGTGTTTGAAACGGATTACAAGGCGCGCCCTTTGAACTTCTCCTGTGTATAAAAGAAATCCCAGGGGTAGAGTACTACTTCACCACCAGCCTTCGAGTCTTCTCTTCTCGGTGAAGCCCAGAAACTCCCCACTTTCTCCTTCCTCAAGAGCAATGGCAAATTTCGCCTAAGACGTGGACGAGTGGGTCGCTGAGGCCGCCGCCGAAGCCGAGGCTGAAGCCGCCGCCAAAGCCGCCATGGACGAGTTCTCGAAGGACTACGCCCAAGTCACCGCAGAAATCCGCGCGGAGGAATCCATAAGGGTTCTGATCCGCGGGTTCCCGCAGCTCCACAAGGTGCGCATCCCACTCAGGGACGCACTGGCTGCAGCTCTCCTCTCCGACGGATGGTTTTGAAGTGCCTCCAGCAGGCGCTTCACCTTCCCGTCGAGAGGATATATCTTTTTTTTGTTTCTTTTGATCCTTTGCGAGCCAGCGACGAGCCCTAGCTCGATGTGCTGTGCCGCGAAAAATATGTAATCAGGCCTAAGAGCCTTTTTAATGAAGATCTTTTGGGAATCCGCATGTCTTTCTTCTTCAATCCTGCTTTGATCTTGAATCCATAGCAACATTGCTTCATCCGAGTAGTTAGGACGGCACGCTCCTAGACCGGCGCCCAGCACATACGCGGACCCCTTGGGAGAAATAACTCCGCCATGTGGAAGAGTCCAACACCATCCGAGGTATAGATCCCGAACAGTGCGAAACTTTTACAGAAAGAATACTCCTTAGATGATAATCTCTGAATCTTGCCTTAGAACGTAGCGCTGGAGGCGAGGCAGAAGGCCCTGGAGGATGAAGTCTTCCGAGCCAACACTCAAGCCGAGAAATCGGCTAAAGAGCTGGAAGGTAAGTTTCCACCGCCGACTCTCCCTGGCTCAGCCCCACGGAAGTCCGATTGGTTTGTCACACTCGATTGGTTGTGCAGTTCCAGGTCCATGATGACGAAGTGAAAACCGCCCACGAGCTTCGCCGCCGTGCTCTAGTAGAAATAGTTCCAACACTCCAATGCCTTTACCAAGAAGAAGAGCTGCCGACTGACTCTGACCTCCTCGTGGCCCGTCTTGATGATATTCTTGAGCGAATCAAGGTCTTCACGCGAGAGGCAGCCATAACATATACCAGCCAAGGCCTTGCAATTGTAAAATCAAACTTCCGCCGTCTAGACTGCGAGGCCGTGAAGGAAGGATTTGCGTGCACCGAGGAGAAGGCCTGCGCTTTACTGGAAGAAGTTCGCCCGACTGCTGTCCATCTGATTAAACATTTAGATCTATAGATGTGTATGTCGCTCAAACACTTGATTGATCCTCGATACTTATGGTCTTATTTATCCAAGTAGTAAGATTTATCCCTTTTCATGAAACGCATCTGCCGACTGGTTCAGCCTCCGAGTGCCAGGAATTAGCACTTGGCTTTCTCCCCATGCAACTACGGAGTAGCTAAACGTTGTCTTTGGCAAGTACTAGAGCCATTACTCAAGAATTTTCATAACACCCGAATTTGAGGGGTGGAAATGGTACGGATATTATCCGACCGACCGACCGACCGAATTGATCGGATAGTGATTTGGATAGTTTTAAGGATATTCGACTATTTTTACGGATGAGGATATGGATATGGATAATTTGGCGTGGCTATGGATACGAATACGGAGCACTGATTATTCGGTGGATAAGGAATATTCGAGTTTTTGCTCGGATATTATCTGAATATAAAATATGGATATTATCCGAATGTATTTCTGGAATTTTTTAATGTATTTCTACATTTTTTTACTGATAGTTTCCCAACTTTTAAATTTATTTTTTGAATTTTCAAATCTAGACTAAAGTAATAATATTCGTGTATAGACTTTCTAATGTTTTGTTTTTTACTAATGTTATAAATTTCTACTTTTAAATTTAAATTTTAACCATATTTTGTTAAAATTTGGAACTGATTTTTGAAAATTAATTTTAACTATTCGACTAACAATATCCATATCCTTGAGTTATCCGATCTGTATTCGCTCCGTATTTGTAACTGATGTTATCCAGTATTATTCGAATTTGTATCCATATTCGACACATTGGTATTCGAATTTGTATCCGGCAAAAAATACGAATACGGATATGGATAGAACGATATCCGACCTTATCCGATCCGATCACATCCCTAGACACATGTAAAGAGAAAACAACTTTTATTGATAAGATAGGGTGCGGTTGACTCCGCACACTATTTAGTGTAGCCCCCGACTTACTGCTCAGTCGTTTACGTCTGAGTAGCAAGTCAAAAGGGAGACTAATTATACAATGTTTTAATATAAGACTTAAGAGTAAAAACGACGTAGCTGCTCGATGTTCCAGGTTTTAGGCACTTCAGATCCGTCTTCGCGTTGTAGCCGGTAAAACCCCGGGCGGGTCACTTCAACGATCATATAGGGGCCTTCCCAGAGTGGGGAGAGTTTATGCTCGTGCTTCTGATTCCTTCGGAGGACCAGATCTCCCTTGGAGAACGCACGGCCCCGTACGTTGCGCTGATGATAGCGACGCAAGCCCTGTCGGTACTTTGCCGACTAGATCAATGCTGCTTCCCGGGCTTCCTCGAGCTGATCGAGGTCTTCGTGTCTTGCTTCATCCGACTGATTATCGTCGAAACCGGCGACCCGGGGGGACCGAATCTTCAATTCAGTCGGGAGGACCGTCTCCGTGCGATGGACTAGGAAGAAGGGTGTCTGCCCGGTTGCTCGACTTGGGGTTGTTCTGAGCCCCCAGAGCACCGAAGGCAACTCCTTAACCCAGCGTGTAGCGTACGGCTTTAGGCGATCAAAAATTCTGGCTTTAAGCCCTTGTAGCACCAATCCGTTGGCGCGCTCAACCTGTCCAATGCTCCTTGGGTGGGCCACCGAAGCATAGCAGATCTTGATGCCCAGCTTCTCACCCCAATCTTGGAATTCGCTGCTTTCGAAGTGAACGCCATTGTCGGTGATGATGCGATTGGGTACGCCAAAGCGAACGACGATGTCCCGGAAGAACTCGCGTGCTTTGGCCGCCGTGATTACAGCAACCAGCTTGGCTTCAATTCACTTCATAAACTTGTCGATGGCGATGAAGAGGTGGGTGAATGCGCCTTGAGCCCGCTTGAGGGGGCCCACCATGTCCAGATTCCAGACAGTGAAGGGCCAAGAGATTGGAATTGTTTGTAGATCCTGAGCCGGCATGTGAATTTTTCGAGCAAAGAATTGACACCCGTCACACCTGCGAACTATATCCTCCGTGTCGGTGACAACAGTCGGCCAGAAGAATCCTTGCCGATAGGCTTTTCCTACCAGAGTGCTGGCCGCCGCGTGGTGCCCACATTCTCCCGGGTGGATCTCATTGAGTAGATCTCTGTCTTCTTGCTCTGATATGCAACGTCTTAGTACCCCGGAACTACTTTTTCTGAAAAGCTCGTTCCCGACTACCTTGTAGCTCTTGCTTCGGCATGTAATGCACTCGGCGAGGCTTCGATCCTTAGGCAGCTCTTCACGAAGAAGATAATCTAAGTAAGGCTGGGTCCACCTGGGATTAATTGATAATACCTCTGCATCGGGTTCTAGCTGCTTCTCTTGATCTTCTCACGGTGCAGGTGGCAACTTAATGGACGGCGTGCGCAGTTCTTGGATGAAAACACCAGTCGAGACTTGTGCCCGAGTGGATCCCATGCGCGCTAGCTTGTCTGCTGCTTCATTGTCCCGGCGGAGCACGTGTGTTAGCTCCAATCCGTCGAACTTGTCTTCTAACTTTCGTACCTCCTGACAGTAGGCCGCCATGTTGTCGCCAATACAAGACCACTCCTTCTGAACATGGTTGACCACGAGTTGGGAATATCCACGTACCATTAACCGCCTGACGCCAAGCGACATGGCAACGCGTAGCCCATGGATGAGTGCCTCGTACTCGGCGGCGTTGTTGCTGACGGAAAACAATATCTGGAGGACATAGCGTAGCTTCTTTCCAGTCGACGATATGAGCAAAATCCCAGCCCCCGCGCCGATGTGCATGAGGGAACCATCAAAGTACATCGTCCAGTACTCGAGATTCTCTTTTGCTGCTGGGGTCTGAGCCTCTGTCCATTCCGTGACGAAATCGGCCAATGCTTGGGATTTGATGGCTAGTCGAGGCCTGAACTTTATTTCAAAGGCTCCAAGCTCAACTGCCCACTTTGCAATCCTCCCAGTGGCTTCCCGATTATGAAGTATGTCTCCAAGCGGGAAAGAAGTGACCACCGAAATTTCATGCTTATGAAAATAATACTTAAGCTTCCGCGATGTTAGTAACACGGCATATAGAAGCTTTTGGACTTGTGGGTACCTTGTTTTAGATTCGCCCAATACCTCACTTACGAAGTAGACCGGACGTTGTACCTTCTGGAGGGAGCCCTCCTCATCTCGCTCAACCACCAAAGCGCTGCTGATGACGTGAGTCGTGGCGCCGATGTAGAGTAAGAGGGGCTCCTGGGGCATGGGAGGGACCAACACCGGAGGCGCGGTGGGGAACCTTTTTAGATCTTCGAAGGCTTCTTGTGCTTCCGCTGTCCACTGAAAATCGTCTTGTCGGCGTAAGAGCCTAAAGAATGGCATGCCTCGCTCCCCGAGTCAGGAAACGAATCGGCTGAGTGCCACGATGCATCCAGTGAGCTTCTGCACATCCTTCTGATTGGTCGGGGGCTTCATCCTGATGATGGCGTTGACCTTCTCTGGATTGGCCTCAATCCCCGGTGGGAGATGATGAATCCGAGTAATTTACTAGACGGAACCCCAAAAACGCACTTCTCGGGATTCAGCTTCATCCGATATGCCCTTAGGCTCTCGAATGTCTCGGTCAGATCTGTTATGGGATCCCATCTAGATTTTGTTTTTATGACGGCGTCGTCGACGTAGGCCTCCACGTTGCGTCCGAGCTGAGTGTGAAAACACCGCTGTATGGTGCGCTGATAAGTCGCGCTAGCGTTTTTCTACCCGAATGGCATTGTGATATAGCAGAAAGCACCAAAAGGCGTAATAAATGACGTCTTAATGCAATCCTCCTCCTTCAGACTAATCTGATGATAGCCCAAGTAGGCGTCCAGAAAACTCAATAGCTCGCACCCGGCGGTGGAATCCACCACTTGGTCGATACGGGGGAGCCCAAAAGGATCCTTAGGACACGCTTTGTTGAGGTCAGTGTAGTCGACACACATCCGCCATGTCTTGTTCTTTTTCTGCACCAGGACCGGATTAGCAAGCCACTCGGGATGATACACCTCCTTGATGAACCGTGCTGCCAACAATTTGGTGATTTTCTCCCGTATGGCGTCCTTCCGATCCGGAGCAAATCTTCATAGGCGTTGCTTGATTGGCTTTGCCTTTTCATCGACGTGGAGAGAGTGCTCGATCACCTCCCTCGGAACACCAGGCATGTCCGAAGGTTTCCAAGCGAACACATCCTTGTTGGCCCGGAGGAAAGTGACGAGCGCATCTTCCTATTTGCTGTCGAGCCCTGTCCCAATCACAGCTGTCTTGGCCGGATCTGACGGATCCAACAAAATCTTCTTAGTTTCTTCGGCTGCTTGGATGGATGTTTTAGCCTGCTTTTTGGCGGGGAGCCGAGGACGTCCCCTTCCTCCTGAAGGGATGCGACCTCCAGTCGGATCTTTTCCATCTCAGCAGATGAGTCCAGTGCCTGCGCCATCTCACAGCTTTCGCTGTCACAGAGCAGAGACTGTTTTACGTCACCAGGGAGGGTGATTACACCATTGTGACCTGGCATCTTTAATACGAGATAAGTGTAGTTGGGAACCGCCATGAATTTGGCAATCCCCGGCCTTCCCAAGATGGCATGATATGCCGTCTCGAAATCAGCCACATCAAAACTCAGACTCTCGGTCCGATAATTATCCTTGGTCCCGAACGTGACGGGCAGGGAGATCTGTCCGAGTGGTATCGCGGACGTCCCGGGGATTACCCCATGGAACGGAGATGATCCCTGCCGTAGCTCGGAACGGGGAATATTCATCTGGTCCAAGGTCTTGACGAAAAGGACATTAATCCCGCTCCCGCCATCGACCAGAACCCTCTTCAGTTTGCTTCCTCCCACGACCGGATCCAGCACCAGAGGATACCTCCCAGGGAAGGCGATCCGATCCGGGTGGTAGGATCGGTCGAAGGTGATGGGCACCTCGGACCAGCGCAAGTACTTTTGGGTCACGGGCATGATAACGTTGATCTTCCGATTGGTAAGCTTTTGCTTCCGCTTGGACTCGTACGCATCAGAGCCCCCGAAGATGTAGCTGATCTCGCGCTCAGCGTCCTGGTAATCTCCATCGGGTTTCTTGCCTTGACCGCCCTTAGCCGCCGACTGCTTGGAGTTCTCGGCGAACTTCTGTAGAATCAGGAAGTCTTTGGCAGAGTGCTTTCCTCGTGAGTAAAAGGGACATACTGAGTCCATGACTTTGTTGTAGTCATTGTCGTTGGGGGGCTTAGGCCGATTGCGCTCCATATTGGCGACCATCTCGTCCCCCTTCCGCTTCTTATCCTTGGGCTTGCCTTGTTCGTCATTAGACTTCTTAGGGCCTCCGTCGTTGCCACCACGATGATTCGCGATGGCCCCATGAAGAGTCTCATTCTTGCGCCGGTGTAATTGTCCAATCTCTCATCTCCCCGCGGGCCTTTCATAGGTCCCTTGGAAATTGGCGATGAACTGCTCCTGGAGGTCGTACCAAGACTCAATAGAGTTCTCCAGGAGTCCCGTTAGCCAGGTTTGGGCGGTTGG
This sequence comes from Raddia distichophylla, assembly GCA_005191435.1. Classification (NCBI taxonomy): domain Eukaryota; kingdom Viridiplantae; phylum Streptophyta; class Magnoliopsida; order Poales; family Poaceae; genus Raddia; species Raddia distichophylla. Next base: position 6,598 of record SPJY01034206.1, on the reverse strand, counting down.
GGTCAAAGCGACTGGCAAGTAATTTGCCATGACGTTCTGATCACCTCCTGCCGCGCTGACTACTAAGGCGTAAACCTATAGCCAGTTCTTTGGGTCCCTCTCGCCATCGAACTTGTTGATGCCTTTGAGGTTAAAACCATCCGGCCAAACCACTCGGCGAAGATCCGGGGTAAAGGCCCGAATCCCCTCCAAAGGTCGTGGCCGCCTCTGCCTTGGGGATCTGCTATGATGCTCCCGCCGCAGGCCTTGGCGTTTCTCATCACGGTGGTCGCGCTGGCTGGCGGTGCTCTCGGCTTGATCATCAACGCAACGGCTGTGATGGCTACGCGACTACCATTCGACGGAGTTCGTAATCCAGTGGTTCCCAAAGATTGTCTGAGGGATGTGAAGAACAAGCTAGACATTGCCAACGTTCCGAAGGTTGATCAAGTGAAGTATGCCACCCACATGCTCAAAAACAGTGCAGCGCACTGGTGGGAAACCTACTGCTACACCCACCCCAACCATGGCACATTGATATGGGCGGATTTCAAGGAAGAGTTCAAGGGGGTGTACATACCCTAAAGTATGCAAGATGAGAAGAGGCGTGAGTTTGAAAGCTTGCGTCAAGGCAATATGTTAGTGGCTGAGTACATCGATAATTTCGTTGAGCTGTCTCGCTATGCAAGTAGGCGAATCCCACTGAGAAGGCCAAGGTATGGAGGTTCACTGAGGGAATGAACCTCAGGATCCATGAACAACTGCTACCACTCAAATGCACCACGTTCGAGGATGTAACAGAGCGAGTGATCATTTATGAGGAAGCCCATCGTAGAAGCATGGAGCATTAGAAGAGGAAGCCCGAGTTTCAGCCTCAGGGGGGAAGCCATATCCGCCCCCGGTTCCATCAGCGCAATCACCATCAGCATCAGCACCAGCACCAGCACCACCAGGGTCACCACCACCATCAGCATCGTCCGGGAGGACAGAGGTTCAATTTTGTGCCTCGACAGCAAGCACCCGGTCAAGGGGCGTTCGCACCCCGACCACGTCACCGAGCTATAGGGGTTGGCCAATCATCAGCTAGCCAAGCAAGGACCCCAGACTGGAGGCAACCAGCAGGGTCAGAAAAAGAATGCAGGTCGAAACACCACTGGGTTCACCTGTTTCAAATGCAAGCAAGTGGGGGCATTTCACACATTCTTGTCCTCTAAAGACCGGGAACCAGACCCAGCAAGTTCAAGGGGGTCAGAACCGTAATGTGCCCAACTTCGGGCCGATGCAAAGGATGGGAGCCGGACGACCACTTCACGGCCGAGGAAGCTGAGGATGCACCAGACGTTGTACTAGGTACATTCCTAGCAAATTCCATGCCTGCAACAATTTTATTTGACTCGGGAGCATCACACTCATTTATTGCTAAAGAATTAGTGGATAAGAATTAATGGAGGCTAGCACCACTAAAGCGGCCTTTAAAGGTTCAGTCCCCGGGGGGAATCTATGAACGCTACTCTGGGATGTCCTGAAGTTGATATTGAGATCCAAGGATCCAAGTTCAAATCCAACCTAATCATGCTAGACACTAATGGGATACAAATTATATTAGGCATGGATGGGTTAAAGAAGTACGGTGGACAGATCAATTGTGCCCGTAGAGCCGTCACCGTAACCAACACCGATGGGACACAAATCACCTACCAGTCCATCAGAAGGAGGCAAGATGGAGTTATCAACCACATCAAGGTGACGAGACCCGAAGTAGGGATGCCTGCATTGGAAGAAGTACCCATCGTATGTGAGTACCCAGATGTGTTCCCAATAGATCTGTCTGGATTACCACCAGAACGGGACGTAGAGTTCTCCATCGACGTGTACCCCGGAACGAGCCCGATATCCCAGCGGCCGTACCGTATGAATGCCACCCAACTAGCAGAGGTGAAGAAGAAGATTTAAAAGCTAAAGGATAAGGGTTTTATTCGACCAAGCACATCGCCATGGGGAGCACCCATTATTTTTGTGAAGAAGAAGGATGGAGATCTCAGGATGTGTGTGGACTATCGACCACTCAATGAGGTGACTATCAAGAATAAGTACCCATTGCCGAGGAGCGATGATTTATTCAATCAATTGAAGGGAGCATGTGTCTTTTCGAAGATTGACCTGCGATCCGGTTATCATTAGATTCAGATCAAGAAGGAGGACATATTGAAGACCGCTTTTACCACCCGTTACGGATTGTACGAGTTCTTGGTTATGTCTTTTGGACTCACGAATGCCCCCAGCGCATTTCATGCAAATGATGAACAAGGTATTCATGGCGTACCAATCGCGTTCTTGGCGGGGTTGATAACGAGTAGGACAGGTGGTTTAACGATCGTCGGGCTAGCTCGTCAAAGTCTCCTTTCCGCCAAATCGAGCATATCCACTCACCGGAAGATGGGGCAACACCTTGAGCACATCAACATGTCAAGCCACATCACCGCCACGCCAGGACACACACAGTCACCTCTGTTCTGTGGGTCCCGCTTGTCAACCGCTGGGCTATGCTGACCCATGGGTCCCACCTGTCAGCCGCAGCAGCGCTGCGTCGGACCGGGCCGTTTGGCCGTTTGGGCCGTGTGCGCGCGCTCGGGAGGGAGAGAGGTGGGCCAGATTCTTCGGTTCGACCCAATTAGGGTTATATTTGGTTTTTCTTTTTGAGGAATTTTCTATTTAACCTGAAACTTTTCCGAATTGTTTAGGGAGCTCCGTAACTCCAAATTTGGTGATTTTAGAGCCTAAAAATTACATTTTAATACTAGATTTTTTCTATATATTAATTAATTATTTTAGCTGTACTGATTTTGTTGTTGTGTTGTTTGTTTTTCGTATAGATGGTGGTTGCGACTGTTGTGCTGATTGTTGCCCAAAGCAGGTGTGGGACCCGTAGAGCGCGGATTTCTTTGAAGGCAAGCATAGATACGCTGACAACTTGCTCGTAGGTTGTCCGATTACGTTTCGTCAGTATTACTCTAGGGAGAGGCTTGCAATCTCCCGTAAGGGGTAGGTGCGACCCTGAGACCGAATGGCTTAATTGGGAAACGTCCTCGGGTGGTGTCCAGAAGTAGTAGGTGCCCTATCGTGGCGAGCACCGGCAAGGCAGGGGAAACAAAAAGAAAGTCCAGATGAACTGGTGGGCGTATTAGGCTGGAAAAGTCTTGTACCGTTTCTCCTAGTGGATCAGACGGGGCTTGTGGAGAAACTTGTACACACTCAGCAGAGTTAAAACTATCATGATAGCTGTGTCCACGGTTATGGACGGGGCGAGAGGTTTGCACATGTAGAATCACCCTTTTTAATAATAATTTGTACTAGAATAGGCTTGGATTGGCCTGGTGCGAGACGCACCTTCAGTTGAAAGTTGTGAGATGCTATCTATGGTCATGCATTCACTTAACTAAAATTTGGTCAACTAAAATTGATTAGATATAGGTTTTGGGTAAAATAACCTAATCCCCATCTTTGCTCCTGCACTCATATTTAAAGATTACTTGCTGAGTAGCCGCGTACTCATTAAAATTCCTGCGGACATATTTTTTTAAGATTTCGGTCAAGACCAGGAGGGCCCTGACGGGAGTGCGCAAGACTGGAGAAGGTGTCCTGGTCGATGCCTTAGAATTTATTGCAGTTATTTAATTTTGCTACTCTGATATTCTCTAGTGCTCATAATTTAATTCCTCGTGGACTATTAAACTGGTATGCCAGTTCCTCTTGTAATAAAAATGCTATTGTTTTACTTGTATTTCAGCTTAATTAAATGTATTGCGATGATTACACCGTATTATCCATCTCGAGATGCTAAACTGGGATTAGTATCGTCTCGTGGTGTTGGATTCCCTTTACAAGTATTGAGGTCACAACACCGCCGCCACCTCCCGCCCCTTGGCTTCCCCACCGCTGCCTCATCCCCATTCATTGCCGCTACGGTGTGCAACTGGTGCCGAGCATGCCCACCCCCTCGGCCCCGTCCTTCTACCACCCCTCGCCAACTGCCTCGCTGTCAAGCAGCCCCATCACCTTGTCGCGGCTGTCTAGACGCCGCGTCACCCACCCCATCACATCCCTGCTCTCACCACTATTCGTTGCCCTCCTCGTCACCAGCTCCATCAACACCATCTCGAAGGTGTTGCTCTTCTCCATAAATTTATCAAGGGATTTTGGGGATTTCCCGAGGATGCCGGGGGCGATGTAGCCGAGTGTCCCAGTGCGGCGAAAGAGTCCGGTGAGGCGACGAGACCCGTTGCACACCTCTAGCCTCCCCTGCCATCACCTCGCGCACAACCCGCGTTGGCCGCCACCTTCCCACATCATCGTCACCCACGCAACCCATGCCGCCCACCTCCTCACCACGCGCCCGCCTGACCCAGGCCATCAGTGAGAGGAGAGGCAGAGAGGACGAAGGGGAGAGGAAGAGATAGAAGGGAAGGGAGAGGAATATGGAAAGGTATTTACAAGTTTTTTACTTTTATTTATTTATTATTGTACTGGCATGTCCATTGCCACGTGAGCAAAACCACCGTAGGGGGTTATTTGCACCTTTTATTTGGTTTGGTGGGAAGAATACAAGGTTTTATAGTTCAGGAGGTGAAGTAAACAAAGCACTATAGTTCAGGGTGTAATAGACTTTTCTAAGAGAATTCCAAGTGGAAGTTAGGTACGCTTGAAGAAATGAAGGCTTTGGAGAAAAACAAGATATGGCAGCTTGTTGATCTACCACCAGGTTAGGAACCTGCTGGCTGCAAGTGGGTTTTCACAATCAAACAGACACCAGAAGCCAAGGTGGAAAGGTTCAAAGCTCGTCTTGTGGCTAAAGGATATACACAAACATATGGAATTGACTGTGATGAGACTTTTACACCTATGACCAAAATGAATTCAATAAAAAGCTTTTATATCTTGTGCGGTTAACCTTGATTGTGAAATCATCAGTTAGACGTGAAACATGCCTTCCTTTACGGTGATCTTCAAGAAGAGGTATACATGCATATTCCTCCTAGATTTGAGACAAGTCAGGCTCGTGGAAAGGTACTACGATTATATCGTTCCTTGTATAGCTTAAAGCAATCACCATGAGCTTGGTTTGATTGGTTCAGACAAGCACTTGGGACAACTAAGATACTTCCTATGCATGGAAGTTAATTTCTAGAGGGATTAAGGGTGTATTTCTCTCGCAGCGAAAGTATATTCTGGATGTACTAAAGGAAACAAGTATGCTTGGATCTAGTCATACAGCTACACCTATCCAACGAAATCTTTTCTTGAGTTATGGTACAGGGAAACTAGTGGACCAGGGTGTTATGTAAGACTTGTTGGAAGATTGATATATGTCTTACATACTCGACCAGATACAGTAAGATTAATATATCAAGTCATTTGGATGTCGTAAAAAGAATTTCATGCTATCTTAAAGACAGTCCAGGAAAAGGGATGCTGTGCGCACGTCAAGGTAACCTCCAAGTGGAATGTTAAACAGATGTTGATTGTGCTGGTGCATCAAGCGATCGATGCTCAACATCAAGGTATTGTGTATTTGTTGGAGGTAGCCTCGTGTCATGGAATAGCAAGAAACAAAGTATTGTAGCCCGATAAACTGCAAAAGAGGAGTATCGTCCTATGGCTCATGTGGAGCGTGAGCTATTATGGCCGCAAATCTTACTAAATGAACTAAAATTATACAGATGGAATCCTCTATGCTCTACTATCATAACAAAGCATCAATTAGCATAGCCAATAACCCTATTGAATATGATAGGATAAAACTACATGCCAAGATTGATAGCCATTTCATTAAGAAGAAACTTGATCAAGGGATAATTTGTGTAGGTTATTTAACATTTGTGGGTCAAGTAGCTGATAACCTTACTAAAGGGCTATCAGAAAAAAAAAATTCTCCACATTTTGTAGCAAGATGGGCTTATACAATGTATTCTATCCATCATGAGTAGCAGTGTTGGTGTAGAAGATGTAAATAGTTAGTAGTACAAGGTCCTAAGTGAGATAGTGCAGATAGATATTATACCCATGTATACAGTGAAGGAAGTGAAAAGAGAAAAATTTCCCCAACTATAGTTCCTTCCATCTCTCCATCTGCTTCTACCCAAGCTCCCAAATCTCCTGGTTACTCATTTTTCTTCGTAAAATAGACCATTCTTAATTAGGTTAATACAGGCTAGTTTTGGACAGGAATTTGCTGGAGTGGATCGAGGAGTACATATAAAGAGTGTTCTTTTGACTTTTGAGTGTCTGTGTTGCCCTGCATGCTGCATATGACTTTCTAGACCCGTGGATATATTGGGTTATGATCTGATGAGGGCATTAATACTACCCATACAAACACCTCTCCAATTAACCAAGCCACCCGCCAAAAGTACAAGAAGGACAATATCAAGCAGCACCAGCTCTCCTGAGCAATCCTCGTTGTGTATGCCTCAAGTGATCAAGCCATAAAGTTCATGCCAACCATGTTTGGTAGTTCAGTTAGGTCGCCAACGATGTATTCACCTATGAACGGTCCTAGAAATTATTTGAAAAATGAGTACTTTAAGTTTAACTTAATCAAATAAACCATAACTATGAACTA